>QDHC01006185.1:13644-26664 GCA_013186455.1 Papilio dardanus tibullus
AGAGGATAATTCCACTATATATGTGTCCCCTCCCCCGGAAAATCCACTTCCTGTTACCATCTTTTACTTATAGGAGAAGGATATGAAGGGAAAGTGGATTAAAACGAGGCCACGGCACCACACTTATCAGACGAAACACGGAATTGCTTCCATTTGACGCCTGTCTTCTGTGTGGTCGTGGTATATCACCGGGCGAGCCGGACAATTCCTGCGAAGACGTTGAAGCGGCCTACTATTGTGGGCTCCATCTGTCTTTATCACACGCTAGCTGTTTAAAAAAACAGACTCTACATCTGTGCAATAATTGATCATCTTAGTCATCACCTTCTTTAAGTCACCTTCCATTTAATACATTCATCTCTTAAAAACTCACTTAAGACTTAAGTCTATACTAATATTATAAAGAAACTTTTTGTATTTATATTAAACTATTTGTATTTTTGAATTTTTGTAGTTTTGTTTGTATTGAAATAACTTGAGAACTACTGGACCGATTTAAAAAATCTTTCACCATTAGAAAGCTATATTATTCCCGAGTAACATAGGCTATATTATTTAATTCCAAGCGGACGAAGTCGCGCACAACAGCTAGTAACATAATAAAAAGACCGTCTAAATAAAGTAAGGGAAGAAAAGAGTTCACACATCCCTCTAGTGTTGTTTCGTTTTGCATAATCGCCAGGTAAGAGGGTATTCTTGACACGTTGTTTTTTGCTTCCCAACATAAATTTTTTGCATACTTTCAAAGTATAGGTTTAGCTATTATCTTAGTTCATTTGCATTTTATTTTCTGGAAAATTATTTCATATTCCGTGGTAATCAAAATTAATAGAATAATAAGTAGAAGTTTTAATTAATAATTAAGAGCGTCGGTGGCTCAGGGGTTTAGCTCTTGACTTGTAATGCAGGTCCCGAGTTCGAATCCCGCCATGTACCAATGTGTTTTTCGATTTTCGATTGTCATATGTATATATTTACCCGACGCTCTTACGGTGAAGGAAAACATCGTGATGCAACCTGCACATATCGGCGAAGATATTCAAAGATATGTGTATTCACGGAAAATACGCGCTAGTCGTGGAGTTGCTGAAAATGAGTTGCTTTTTAATTAATAATTAATCTTTACTAATATAAATAACTCAAAAACTATTGGGTCGATTTTAAAAATTCTGTCACCATTAGAAAGCTACATTATCCCTGAGTAACAAAGGCTATATTTTACTAATCCGCGCGAATAAAGTCGCGAGCAACAGGTAGTAAACAATATTTATTCCACGGTTTCTAACCCTACGGCTCCAATAGACCGATATCACGCAAAAAACGGCTTTACGCCTAAGCAAAATCTTTGTGTTTTTCGCGAACTCTGTCCAATAAACCTATAGGGTTAAAGATACAGAATTTTATTGAGATAGACATAGTGTTTTTTGTTAAGTGTCTTATTTGTTTTTAAATAAAAGATTCACACGTATGTAGGAAATGACACAGTAAATATTCGCCAAGTATTCAGGAGTACCCTACGTGTGGTGCAAAGGAAGCGACTAATGGCCGGAATTCTTCAGAGACGTTACATCCTGCTAAAGAGAAGCTGTTTAGTAAAATAGTCGGCTTATTTTAATCTTTAACTAGCTATTGTGCGTGACTTCGTACGCGTGGAATTGAATAATATAGCCTATGTTACTCGGGGATAATATAGCTTTCTAATGGTGAAAGAATTTTTGTAATCGGTTCAGTAGTTCTTGAGTTATTTCAGAGTAACATACTTAGCTATATTTTTAAATGCTGCGCAGACAAAGTCGCGAAATACAGCCTGTGCTTACTTAAATTTGAGTCAACTTTTCTTTCCTTTTCTTTTAAGGAAATGATAGGAAGGGGAAGTGGATATGACGGGAGAGGGGACGTATAGGAATAGGATTTATCCTCTTGCTGTGTGTCTTCTCCTCCGTAGATATAGGGTATGCAACACACTTGCAATTGCAGATGTCTGTGGGCAGCGGTAGCTATTTCAGTGAACCCTGGTGACCGTTTACTCGTTTGCTACTTTATAATATAAAAAAAAAACTTTTCATAGAAGCATCTAAATATTTTTAGAATATTTTAAGTAAGAAGAGAAAATAATATTAATAAGAGCGTCGGTGGCTCAGGGGCTTAGCTCTTGACTTGTAAACTGCAGGTCCCGAGTTCGAATCCCGCTATGTACCAATGTGTTTTTCGATTTTCGATTTTCATATGTACATATTTACCCGACGCTCTTACGGTGAAGGAAAACATCAGCGAAGAAATTCAAAGATATGTGTAGTCACGCAAAATACGCGCTAGTCGTATAGTTGCATGGAGCCCATCATGGGGCGAAACCTTTAACCTTTAACCTTTAAGAAGAGAAAATTATCTTTCTTACCCCTAGGGATAAGAAACCGCATATCAAGTTCGTTACATTCTCCAGCCCTAACCCGACGTGCCCCAACTATTATTGATACATGTAAACTTTCAACATCCCTAAGGGTAGAGAAATTCAAAACTAAATTCATAATATTACCACATAACTATACTTCGTCAGATGTCTCTAGCTAGGATTAAGATTAATATTGTAATTGATATTGACTAATACAACTAAGTTTCTTTGTACACGAGTAGAGTTTGCAATCCCTCACTATATTGCGGTCATATATACTGCGCCTACGATCGTCTGCGATTTCTCGCTTTAAACTTCGTTTGATTTATTCTTCTATTCTCAAGCGTTCAGAAAGTAAACCGTTTAAATTGTGTTTATTTAGTCGTTGTACCGAGAACTATTCAGGACTTAGGCGTTAGTTGGATTTGGATCGTAAACTGATCGGGTACATGCTAGTTCAATTACCGGACGCAGTTCCAAAGCAGGCTTCAAATGGAATCGCTCAACATTGTACCATGTTGATTACAATTTTGGAAATGTAAACGGAACTATAATTTGACTAAAAAACTATAATTTAATTAATAAAAAGCAATGTAAAGCCGGCTATAGACGCTCAGTTTTAACTGTATTCGACTGCGCGGTTAAAACTGACGTGTGTAGGCAAAACGGAGAATCATACAGTTCGACAGTGCAGTTTAAGTTGACAGCACGTCAGTTTTAACAGCCCAGTTAAAACTGTATAGTTAAACTGACCGTCTGTAGCCGGCATAAAGTTATTTTTCTCGCATTTTTAATCAGAATAAAAAGATTGCACAAATAAGCATAATAGTTGTAACAAAATAGTAGTCAGTTAAAGATAGGCTAGATTTCTTTTTAGGTTTTGTTTGCGTTTCCTGCATTTGTCAGACCAATGGTAATAAAACAGAGTTTTTATTTGCTTGTGTTGTGATTGTGAATATTAAAACAAGTAAAAAATTAGTATTAAAGTATTTTTCATAAAAACGTGTACCTTTTTTGATAAAAAAAATCAGAATATATTTGCATACCAAAAAAAGTTGTATTCTTTTATGTTTTATCTAAAATATTACAGTAGTAAAGCTGGGTAGCCGATTATTCGAAATATTTTGTTAAATAGTAATAATTTACATTATTTTTTTGTTACAATTACGTAGTTTTTAACTTCCGTTTAGAAAATACAATTTTTAACAATTTACATATTAAAAATCTTATTAAAATAAACAATAATGCAATTGAACTAAAGACAGTTAGACTTATAAAAAGAACTAATTCTATTTCGTAATATTCAGGCCATTGTAAATTGGCAGCGGGCGCCCGCAAGTGCTTAGCCCCACCGTGACGTAGAACGTATTCAGTCCACCAGAGAGCGCGCTCCAGCGGCGTCTGAGATTGGTCCTGAATTATGGACCGAAGCCTCACTACATTATCCCGATAGCTGAAAAAAAAACAAAAATTAATTACCATTTGGTTGGCTCAAGGCTTGAAGTATACATTGGTGAAGCATCCTTCTCTTGTTTCATCCTTGTTCAAAAGAAAGAGATGTGATTAGAGAAGTCGGATCTCCCTCTGATAAAACTAAACAAAGACAGCTTAGGACTTAAATGCTTAGTATAAATACCTTTTATTCTCAATAACTTCTAATATTGCAGTCCTCAAATTATCTTCAGTGAGCTCTTCGAAGTATATTCTGATTCCAATTTTATGATGTACATATTTTTCTACGTTATACCATTGATCACCTAATATCGGTACTCCAACTAATGGTACGCCAGCTGTTATCGCTTCGTCGGTGGACTGTAGACCTCCTTGTGTTATGAAAAGCTTCACATTTGGATGCCCTGAGAAAATAGATTTAAGATTGAATTCAACAAAACAGATTACGTTTAATGGTCTGACTGAGAGATAATTGCAAATCTTCAGGTGTGTCAAATAGAAAAGTTTTTTAGAAGAAATATTGTCTTCTACTTCAGATTTGATTTTAAAATAACTATAAAATATTTATTACATACTTAATAGATCAGATTGTGGCAACCATTTGAATGTTTTGATGTTTTTAGAATTTCCATATAAATCATCATCTTCCGTCTTCCATAATACATTGTATGGCAATTCTGATAGTACTTTTTTGAAGATCATAATTGTTTCTTGAGGAAGGAAAGAAAGATTCACATTAGTTCCGAAACTAAAATATATCACACCGTTGTCTGAATCATCTAGATATTTCTGAAGATCCTGAAACATTCATAGATACAAGTTAGTATTTAACAGAAAAAAGACAAAGGTGATAGATATAACAACAAAAATGAGAAGACTCAAATGAAGGTGAGCTGGACATACAACAAGAGGAATCAATAAATGGAGCAAGACTGTGACACAGTGGTACCCTACAACAGGAAAAAGGAGAAGAGGTAGACAAATGAAAAGATGGGACGATGATAACAGACAAGTTGCAGGAGTGACGTGGAGTAGAGTGGCTCGAGAAAGAAAAGATTGGAGGAGGCCTTTGCCGACTGGCAAACAGATCTATAGAAATTGAACAAAAAGTAAATTCTAGAATAAAGCTGAAGGAATTTATAATGTTGTAACTATGATGTTGAATTAAGCACTTTCTAAAAGAAGATTTTACAAACCTCTGGAAGTGGTTTCTGTGGCTTTTGATGCAGTCCACCCATGTGTACCACAGTCGGTGGTACTGGATAATTACCTTCCCATATCTGATGTATATTCACAAATACCATATCAACATAGTCTTTTAATTTCGTTAAACTTGGTGTATCAGGTCCAAACAATCGTTTAATCAATTCGTTCAATTTCCCATCGTCGTAGATAAATATGTATTTTACCCATAATTGATTGTAAAGTTCAACTATTTTTTCAAATAAAGTCAGATTATAAAGATGTTGACTGTACATATTGTGGTATAAAAGTGATTTTGTTGGTGCTCCTATTATTTCATAACTACCGACGAAAGGTCCGAAAGAACTGACTAAAATAGTCGGTGCTTTAAATTTATGACTTATTCCCAACATTGGCGTAAATAATGCTTCAATGAATATCAAATCATATCTTTTTTCGTTCTTGAGCAGTTTTTGAACATCCTCTGTAAGTACAATCTTTTCGGTTGCTCTATAAATAAGTTTGGAGACAACAAGAGCTTGATTAAGTAAATCAGTTTTTCTTCCAGTGACCACATTGGATATCATTTCTGTGATAACTTTGTACGCTGCATCATGAACGTCGATTTCAGTTAGGTTTGCAGGAGCATTTTCCTTTGTGAACATCGGATCTGTTGTCACTATAGTTACTTCATGTCCGCGTTTCAGTAATTCCAACATCAACGGTCTGAACACAATTTGATGACTGATTGAAGGACAAGGATAAACAGCTAAAATTCTCGATGATTCAATACATAAAATTGATCCCATGAACAATATTACTAGACTTAAACCGATTCGTAACATGTTAGGTATTAATTTATTTATTAGTTTATTATTATTGAGAAGTAAAATGTTTTCAAAAGAAACTGGATTCCACACAAACAATAAAAACGAATTATATTTAAAAGATCTTATTATTGTATCAGTTTATATACCGGCTTTTATATCCGAGGTTGTTTTATGTCAAAAATAATACAAGCGAAAATTACTCTTTATTTACCAGTGATAAGGTTGATTATTCAAAAACTCTGTCATATTTCAACATAAAATGCAATGTCTATAATCAAGACGTCTACCATATGTAGATAACGGTGTTGTTTCCACAGTTTAAGTTTTTATCACTAGAGTGAATCAACTCTAATGAAGTATTGCATAACTATATTTAATCACTAAAAGTATATCAAAACAAATTAATTATTTTTTACAAACGAACACAAATTCACGTCCACAATTTGAGCAAATTTTACAAATCACTTAGTTACAATCAGTTTCGAGTTGATTGTCACACTGTACATTTTTAACTAACCGGTTAGATCTCTAAATGCGTACTTATTGTCCGTAGAAAGAGAAAGATTTAGAAGTAGCATTAGCGTATACAGTTGAGGGACAAAACATGCTTTAGACTACGTCATACGTATGTTATGAGTGCATCACTTGACGGCTTTAAACCAATAACATCATGTTTCAAGCCTTTGCCTGGGACGTATGAAAAATTAGTTCACCGAAAATACGCTTCGAGCTCACAATACTATGTTTTACGTCACATTTATTTGGGTCTGATTTCAAGACCCAAACAAATAAAATCGCATACGGAGAAAGGGACAAAAGATCTATGTCACTGTCTTTGTCACGTTACGTATATTTCGTATAAATGTGTCACAGTCGCTGTCAGTTTGACATATGTCATTGCGATCTGCTTCTTTTAATATATGTTATTGTCGCATTTTTTGTATTATTTGATTGACACCTACATGTATTTGCAATCGTTCATTGAATCGTTATCGACGTGGAATTTGTTATCGCGTGGTAGTCGCGACGATACCGCGTCGAGCCTGGAGTTATTCTGATAAGTTAATACCTAAAGCAAAAACAAGGCGTTGTCCGAAGAGTATCATAATGTATGTATTGAACGATGACCTATTAAATGAAATGACAAGGGGACTATGTATCGGTGAAGGTGAGCGTTTGCATGAAGTAACCGCTTGGTATCAAAACAGTAGAAGTGGCCTCATAAGAGTCAAATATATACTATTCTTTGAAGTTGCCTCCTACCCGTTTCTGCAATGACATTTTATCATTGACTTGTCCTCATTTAATAAGCCATTGTTTGTAGCTAATATTAATGCAAATACGTGTTGTATATTATGTAATGTTTAGTTGTGGACTTTATTTTTAAACATAACATCCGTACTCGTTGTTACTATGATTGAAGTTCAAGATGACGAAGCAAATAATTCGATAAGGTCATTATTAAATGTATATATAGCTGTGTTTTTTCATAATCATCTGGTATTAGTAATAAAGAGTTGGACAAAGGTATTGTTATGTTTTTAGTGAAGTTAAGTGTGTTACTTTTAAGTGTTATTAGTAATAATGAAGCTGCAAAGATTTTGGCCTTATACCCCTGTCCGTCGATTAGTCATCAGGTTGTGTTTCGGCCAATTACACTTGAATTACTAAAGCAAGGTCATGATGTTACTGTAGTGACCCCGAACCCGATGTTTAAAAAGGGTGAGGCTCCTAAAAATTTAAAAGAAATCGATGTAATGGATGTTACTTTTGGTATATATTTTGATCATTTCAAGAACGCTGTTAGCGGTAGTAAGTCTGAATTGTACGTCCAATTTTTAAACATGACATCAGCTATACACTTATCTTCAGCGGCGCAGATGAATGTAAAGGAATTCAAAGATCTAATAAACGATTCAACAGCAAAGTACGATTTAATTTTTGTAGAAGCTTTGTACACACCATTTCTAGGAATATCGCATGTATTTAAAGCGCCGATAATCATGATCAGTTCTTTCGGACCATACATTGATACGTATGACATCATAGGATCTCCGACACATCCGTTCTTGTATCACCATATGTATCGCCAAAGACTTTACAATCTAACATTATGGGAAAAAGTCAGTGAACTGTACATGAGTTATAGACTTCAGAAAGTACTTGACGAAGCTGAAGTGAAAAATAATAGACTACTAAAAGAAGTATTTGGACCGACTACCCCACCTTTGAGCGTTTTGAAAAGCAATGTGGATTTGGTTTTATTGAATATCCATCCGATATGGGAAGGAAACTATCCAGTACCACCAAATGTTATTTATATGGGAGGGTTACACTTAAACCCTCCTAAGGAATTACCAAAAGTAAGTTAAATTAAAATTAATATAATATAGATACAATGGATCTATTAAACAAAGTTCCCCAATCGACGTGCGGGACGAAAACTTGATGCCTTGACCATACTATGTGGAATAAGGTTACGGAGTTGACGATTATTGATTTACATGTTTTTACCAAAAAGTTGATAATTTTAGAGTACTTAGTCTACTTAAACTTTGCAAAAGATTTATGTATTTCATTATACTGAGATTTATATTCCAGGAACTTAAGGAGTATCTCGATAGCTCTACCAATGGCGTTATCTACTTCAGCTTTGGATCCAACGTAAGACCTTCTTTCTTGCCACAAGAAAAGATTGCAATTTTCGAAAAAGTATTTTCTCAACTACCCTACAATGTTATTTGGAAATGGGACACGGATGATTTTAAAGTTAGCTCTCCTAATATAAAAATATACAGGTGGCTACCGCAATCAGATTTGTTAAGTAAGTTATTATAAATTGTTACGTGCTGATTTGGGTATCAATAATTCTGTCGACTTTTATCAGTATTGATATATTAGTCCACTTTATTTTTGAAAGTAATATAGATTAAGAATCATTATTATAATATGATTGAAAAAGACAGTAATTTTGATAAGTGAGCGATTCGAGTAGCCTAAATTAAAATAACAAATCAGAATTCGAGTTTCTTACAAACGTGAACTTTCTGTTTGATTATCAAAGATAACAACATGGCAGTTAGGACAGCCGATGCTGTACAAATGCCTGATAATAATGATGATGACAATGATAATTATTTCAGAACATCCGAATATCAAAGTGTTCATAACTCAAGGAGGACTACAATCAACTGACGAGTCGATCAGAGGAGGGGTACCACTCATTGCTTTCCCAATGCTAGGGGATCAGTGGTACAACGCAGAGAAATATGAACACCATAAAATTGGTATACAATTAGACTTTGAGAACTTAAGTGAAGAGAAGTTGAAGAATGCAATCATTGAAATAGTAAGCAATAAAAGGTGAATAGATTTTAATGCATTTAAAAAAAACCCTCTGGAATTTATGTAGAAATGTTAGGTGCCAATTAATTTGTAATCATTGTCAAATTATGGGAGTTATTTATTTACCATTGTTTGTTTCAGCTATAAAGATAATGTAGTTCGTTTACATTCATTAATGCAAGATCAGTCACAACCGCCTTTAGAGCGTACCATGTGGTGGATTAACTACGTGCTTAGAAACGGTGGAGCAAAGCACCTTAAATCTCCCTCCGCTAATTTACCATGGACTGAATATTATGAAATCAAACTAGTCAGTTTATTGATATTAAGTTTTCTTGTAATAATTACCTTGTTAGTCTTCTTGGTAAGATATTTGTATAATTATGCGACTGTATTGTTAGGAAGAAATCAAATTAAAATGAAGAGAATGTAAAATTTGGTTGAATTTATTAAATTCCAAAGTCAATACTCATTTATCTGGTGATAATTGATTTGATAAGTATGTCATTAATATATTTTGTTTTCACGAAAGCCACTTTTTTGTCAAATCATTTGGCATCACATCATAGTTGGCTGGTAATGCTAACTCTGGCGTCTTGTTTAAAGCAATTACAACTTTTGCAAATCATAACCGATAAATTATTATTATCAGACTGGTCACCACAGATACACCTACTTTTGTGACGTAATAGAATATATTTTGATAGTGATATAATCATGATGTCTGCGTGATATCCTTGCAAGGTCGATAAAATATTTTAATCGCTTGAACGTTTGCTCTCTTCTTATTTATTAGAGTTGTTGTATCCTACATTGACTCAAAGTAATTATGCCATAGGGAATTCAATAGGTATAATTCAATTGTTTTGATTATTCTCCATAGGTAAAGATAAATCTGCTCTGCTGTTTTCAGAGTCGATGATAAATAACATAGTCTTTTGAAAGTCGATTAAAGATAAAGAAATTAGGATAAAAAATACAGTCATAGTAAGTAAAGCCTACACGATCAAAGCTAAGAGAAAAAGTGAGTATTGAAACAATATTTGAATGACTAATGGTTTCAGAGTATGTTACATAATCGATAAGCTATCAGAGCCAATCCCCTCGAACGTGGATCGTATTTTTTACGCCAATGTTTGGTTCGTGATAGATATAATTAATATGATAAATATCAATATCAAAGAATATAAAATATTTAACATCTAATATTATAAGTAATAGTGTTTGCTATTTTATATAGGATACATCGAAATAATTATATTTATAATACAAATTAGTGAAGTCTGAATTTTAAAATGTTGCAAATAGTTTTGTTTGTAAGTTTGCTATTTGGAATATTCAACGCTGAAGGAGCAAGAATCCTAGCAGTATACCCCTGTGCATCGTTCAGTCATCAAGTTGTTTTTCGACCGTTGACATTAGAGTTATTAAAATTAGGACACGAAGTCACTGTGGTGACTCCAAATCCTATGTTTCCGAAAGATGGTGCTCCTGCTAATCTTACAGAAATTGATATTCACGAAACATATGAATTTATACAGCAATTGATGGCCGAAGGTGAACCGGAAACTTTATTTGATAATAATTTAAATGTCGTAGAAGTTACTAATTACTTTGTAATTGTCGAAACTGAACTTGTTGTTAAAACAAAAGAATTTCAAGACTTACTAATTGAGATGAAAACAAAGAAGTTTGATTTATTAATGATAGAAGCAATGTTCACACCTATGTTGGCATTAACGCATTTAACAAAAGCACCGACTATATTAGTAAGTTCTTTGGGACCTTTTGTTGGGAACTATGAAACAATGGGAGCACCAACAAAACCCTTATTATATCATCACGTCTTTAGCAAAAGACTTTATAATTTAACTTTATGGGAAAAGGCGACTGAACTCTATAACAAATTGAAGATTGATTTCATTACTGCATCGAACGAGAAAAATATAAATGATTTACTCAAGAGACTTTTTGGTTCAGACATTCCTTCATTAAATAAATTGCGAGATAATGTTGATATGCTATTTGTGAATTTGAATCCGATTTGGGAAGGAAATTATCCAGTACCTCCGAATGTTATACACATGGGAGGTTTACACCAAAAGCCACCGAAACCGTTACCGCAGGTATAATATTTTACCACACTCACGTGTAGTAGACTAGACTAGTGGTGTAATTATTACACAATAGATAATTTTTTTCTTTATTCCAGGATCTTCAACAATATCTAGATGCATCGAAAAATGGTGTAATTTTTTTCAGTTTTGGAACAAATGTAAACACATCTTTACTGCCTATGGAAAAAATCTCTGTCTTTCAAAAGGTTTTTGCTGAATTACCTTACAACGTTATATGGAAGATGAATAATGACAACATTCCTATAATATCAGACAATGTTAAAATATTCAAATGGCTACCGCAAGCTGATTTGTTAAGTACGTCTTACCACTATTATGATATCTTTTGGGAATACGTCTAATATTAGTGAGTGTGTATTTATTTCGATATGTTCATCAGGACATCCGAATATCAAGTTGTTCATAACACAAGGAGGTCTACAGTCTACGGATGAAGCGTTAACAGCCGGTGTTCCACTCCTTGGTATACCGATGATGGGTGACCAGTGGTACAACGTAGAGAAATACGTGCATCATAAAATAGGACTGAAGCTTAAGTTCAATGATCTCACAGAAACGATTTTAAAGAATGCAATCTTAGAGATAGTGGAGAATAAAAGGTATGATTATCAATTTCTTTAGGTTCAATAATGATAAAGCGAGTCAGGCCTTGACATTAATAATACTAATCTTTTAACAGCCCTAAATTTTATATGCTCCGATTCTTTCGAGATAGATTCTAGTCTTTACAGGCTGGTGTTAAGAACTGGTTGGTCTTTCTTTTAGCTACCGGGACAATATGGTGAGGCTAAGGACTCTGATGCAGGACCAGCCTTAGACGCCGCTGGAGTGCGCCCTCTGGTGGATAGATTATGTCCTCCGTCACGGCGGTGCCAAACACTTGCGGGCGCCCGCTGCTAATTTACCATGGACTGAATATTACGAAATAGAATTATTTTCTTATATAATTTTTGTGTTAATAGTTGTACTAGCATTAATAAGTTTTATTATTAGATACTTAGTATCGTTTGTATTAAGATTCTCGTCTACTAATGATAAATTAAAGAAATTGTAATATAATTTAGTTTAAGTGATATTTTTAAGGAACCAAAGATTTGGTTCGACTCAAATGTTAATTGCTAATAAACATTGTGATCCAATGTAAAAATACTGCAACTTTCTGCGATTTTTAGATCGGTATAAAGTAAATAAACGAATGACGTCAGAATTGAAGTATTTATCTATTTATTGAAAACGTCATCTCTATAAATATTTCAATAAATAATACTTCTTCTTATTGTGCCACTCCACTATGAGGTTGGCCTCCAGCACAGCGAATTTCTTCCTGTGTTGTGCCACGCGAAATAGGTCTTCGACGCTGGCAATGTTGGTCCACTCTCTAATAAATAAATAATACTTACAGTATGATAATTTTAAAATGGAGAATGCGTGAAGTAGGTTATCTAATGAAAGACTATTAACACAGTTCAACTGTTTTTATTTAATCTCTTTTCACCTTGATCTTTCGGAATACACCAATGGTTATTCTAATCAAGAACTTTACTATTAAAATTAATGAAATGGTAAGTAATAAAAATATTGCTAAAACAGTAATTAATAATTCAATTTCCAAATACTTCATCCATGAGATATTTGCGGTTGGGCTTCTCAAATGTCTCGCCCCTTTGTTACGTATCACATACTC
>QDHC01006205.1:0-14896 GCA_013186455.1 Papilio dardanus tibullus
AATTTAATTTTTTGTTTTATTTTATTTTAGTTTTCGGATGATCTAAGTAAATTAATTAAATGAATGTGAAATAAGAAAGGATATTGTAAAGTGAATTGTATACAAATAATAAGTAACAAATGAAAACGAGAACTTTTTCTAATCAAGTTAACAAGGAAAATTTGAGTGCCTGAATACCAATACATATTTTAAAAAATGCTTAAACTTGATTGAAGTATGAAAGAATAAAAAGTGTTAGTGGGAGTACACAATTTCTTGTAAGCGAAACATATTCTAGTAAAATTTTGTAGAGTATTATTAATAAATTATTATCAAATAGAAACAAACACAAAACTAAATCTAAGAATGGTAGAGACGTCCCGCGGACGATTTGATTAAATTCCCGAATCTAACCGAAGCGTACCAAGCAAGGATTCCGATTTGATTGGAAATTATTTAAACCAAAGCTACAAAACGAGATCGATATAAATCCAGCGATTAAAGAGCAAAGATTTGTATTTTTGAATGTGTTAAAATAACTCAAGAACTACTAGGCCCGTAGGCCGATTTTTTATAATCATTCAACATTTGAAAGCTATGTACACATTTTTTTACATTATCCCCGAGTAACATAGGTTATATTTTTTTATTCCACGCGGACGAAGTTGCGAACAACAGCTAGTCAGATATATAATACATTTTTAATCTCTAAGTTTCTTTACTGTTTCGACTGTCGCCAGGTACTCCGTCCGTGTAGAATTAAAAATAAAAATAGTAGTCTACATGGTAGTCCAAGTCGTAATCGATCGATGGCTTATTTAATAGCAGACATCCATCTAAACTTTCGCATTTAAAATATTAGTAACTTTAATTCAAAAACTTCATATTCAAAACGATACAGCTATTAAAAATCAATCCTTATTTATTATTAATGGAAACTTCAAGAATTCATTATAATTGCAGATAGTTGTTAATGAACAAGATTCAGTTGGTTTAAACTTATACTGCCCTTACTTTGATAGTACAAGAACAATTAAAACAACAACATTCAACAGTAAACAAGTTCCCGATACCGGAGTTAAGCAACATCCACGATCAAGGGAATCTAAAACAGCGTTGCGCTGGGAATTGAGCTTTTAGAATAATTTATTTAAATTTACTAATAGCCCCTTTCGAATTGAAATTCATCCTCGTATTTAATTTTATATGGTGATGCTACAAAATGTCTACCAGCTTCTTGATCTACGAAGTTGCTACGCCGTAGCTAAAATGCTACGAAATACTTTCAATCCTTTTTTGCTCAACTGTGATAGCACACTCTGAACTTAAATTGAACCAATATTTAGATTGCTTTAGCGGTTAGTTTCCGATAATAGTTGGCCTGGTGCCCGACCAAACGAATCATGTATTGCTTTTATAATAGAAACGTTGCTTGGAAACTGTCCAAAAATACATTTCGTAATTTGTTTCGGGTCACTAGGGACATAAAACAATATCAATTAACGATAATTACAAAGAAAATTGGGATAAATCGAACAAAAGATTAGTGTTAAGTGAAACAAGACAGACGATTAATTCAACATTTCTAATGAATTCATACAACTACCGCCAAACTTCCTGACTTGAAAACTTTATACTATTAATAAACTAATGTAATTGAATTTATGAATGTAAATATAGTGTTTTCCTAATTTTAGCAAAATTTAATACTAATAAGAATGACCATTTCAAAATCTTACCGAAAATAAAATGTTACCTAAACAATTTGATTTACCAAAAATATTTCAGTAATCCAAAATAAACCGAACGAAACGGCAATAACAAAATTATGTAGCCTGCAAAAAAGTTCCCTTTTTCCCGAACCCAATTTAAAGTAGCAAACAAAAGTTAAAATCATCGTTAACTTTGTTTTTATTCAAGTTAAAGTAAGCAAATTACGTTCTGTTTTCATTGACGCCTTTATAATTTAGTAATGAATAGATTTATCAAATAAACACTTATTTTAAAAACATTTACTGAAAAAAATGCATAACGGAGAAAAAATGCTAGAAATGTCTAATGACTTAAATGCCCCAAAAAATAAAGCTAATAAATGTGATAACTGGGCCTATCCAAAGTAGCTTTCGATTGGCGATATCGCTGATGGAATCGACAAAATTGTATGAAACTGACATTGGCATTCGATAAGTCACGTGTGAGATATCGGTCAGTTTCATACACTTTTGAAGTTCGCTATAGAGCTGCTTCGTAGCGAATGTACATTGCCTAGGATTTTGATAAAAGTGACGCTAAAAATATGGCATTAAAACATAACAAAAGAATTGAAATTTAGAGTAAGGTTCAACATATCTCCCTACAGATATTTCAAAACTTCATTGTTTACATTTGTATACAATTTTTTGGGGGTGAGATTTATTGAAACTCCTCAGTCAAGATAGATGATTCCAATTATCCCGACGTCCGGTTCCGTTGAAAAGATGGATCGCATCTGCATGTTGATAGATCGCATTCGGGCACGGGTCAGGATCAAACACGTTGCAATATCTGTATTATATGACTTTTTAAAACGAAGATTTTTAAGCGAATTCGATAAAAAATGTTTTCAAAAAGTTAATGTGGTGCCGGAGGCCTAATTTTAGTCCACTTTCCTTTCCTATCCTTTTCTTATAAGGAAATGATAAGAAGATGAATTATCCTCTTGCCGTGCGTCTCCTCCTCCGTAGATTAAGGGTAGGCAACGCATCTGAAATTGAAGATGTCTATGGGCAGCGGTCGATTCGCTGTTTTAGCGAATCCAGGAGGCCGCTTGCTCTTTGCCAAATTATTATTTCCTATAGATAGTTCATATTGCGAGTAACTTTTACCACACGTGTATTTTAATTTCATCTATTCCCCTTTACCAAAAAAGCTCGGGCAGGTTGTTGGTTTAATATAACTCTACAATCGTTTTAGTATATTTTTCATAATATTTAGGTCGCGACCTCGTCTCTAAATCTGCTCCAAATAACATTGATATTCTGTGTTTAAGGAGGCGCATATTTTTATATTCCTTCCCTATTAATACGTCAAGTTGACGTCATTTTAGAACGAAAATAATTCGCTCCGAAACACGTCCAAACGAAAAAAAATATCAGAGAAATCAATTAGGGCCTGTTATTATTTTAGAATGTCATAATTTTGATATTAAATGTAAAGAAGAAAAAATAAACAACTTATGTTACAAAAACTTTAACAAAAACATAAATTCGAACAAAACACATAAAGGTTGAGATTAATAAAGTTTAACTAAAAAACAACGTTAAAGCCGCAAATGTTTCGAAGTTTTTTTCTCACTAAACAAGTTATGTCAAGGCATTATTGAATTTTCTTTTAGTTTATGTTTATCTTTATCTTATACTACAATTATTAGTAAATATTAATACGAAATAGTTTATTCGAAATTCAAACTCACGGTCAAGAATATTAAACTACATATAAACTTTGACTTGGCTGACTTGTTAAGAGTTAAATAACTTCTAGTTCAAGATACATTTAAATTGTTTTGTATTTGAGTTTCACAACTTAGTATGTTCCCATATACACAAGTTGTTTACCATATTATTATAAATATAAAATACACACATAATAGACTAGTCTACTATTTTATATCTAACAGAATAGAAGTCTCAAAGTTTACGGCTTCATTAGACCGATTTCGCGATAAAAACGGAGATTTTGCTTCGACATAAGGCCGTTTTTTGCGTAACATCGGTCTAATGAAGCTGTAGAGTTAAAATCCTTTGATCCTTTTTGAAATGAAATGTTTCATGAACGAAACGGCAAAATAAGAATATGAGTAATATTTACATTAAAAGCTTGTGCGTCTAGACGCCTAATGGCGGGAAGGGGAGAGTTAATACAATTATACGATCCCAATGCACGTCTATATTGATATAAATTGAAATCATTCGTTTGTTTGTCCGAGTTACAGTTGCTATAGTCTAGTAATCAGTGTTTGTGAAACATTAGTTGTGAACTTATATTCTTCTATAAGTCTGTATTACTTTAGCTTATTTATAAAATAAAATACTTAGAGAACGCCCCTAGTGATAATTTAATAACATTGAGAGCGATAATAAAATTGCTAATTAATATTTCCTTAATTATTCCCTCATTAATCCTATGTAATGTCTAAAAATATTCAATTTCCATTGCTATTTAATGAGGTGAAGTTTTCTAAGAATATTGTTCTTACGAAGTGAAAATTTCGTAATTGTGTCAAGTTACACTCTAACCGCACGAGAGTTGCTGAAACAAGGCGTCTTCAAAGCCTTTGTCTTGCCTCCGACACTTTACAACCTTTCAAGTGGGTATAGACAAGCAGAGATATTGTTAACAAAAACTTGTGACAAACTAATGCCGGGTACAGACGTTCAGTTTTTTCATTGTACAGTTTTAACTGTGCAGTTAAAACGTCAATTTGAACTGCACAGTTGAACCGTACAGTTTTGCCTACACACGCCAGTTTTAACTGCGCAGTCGAACTGTACAGTTAAAACTGAGCGTCTGTAGTCGGCTTAAAGGTAATTATCTCAACATGAATTTCTATTTCCGAAAAATCTGTATGTGTCATTCCTTTCATTCTGTTTGAAAATAAAAGATATAGAAATATGTTTATAGTTGCTTCCTTTGGTTCCGTTTAAATAAATGTTAATGATCGCTACGTGTGATCACAACGTAACAATGTGTAGAACAAACACTAAACCTTTATCCAAGATTAAAAAATATAAAGAACTTTTATCGTGTCGAAACGAGTTCTTTCTAAATGCTCTCTTATGTCTGTTCGTTAAAAAGGGGGAAAAACCCAAATAAAATGAGCTAACAGCCAGCAGTAAAATGAAGCACTGCCGCGCAATAAAGATGAGCAATTTTACAGTTGTTATTTCCGTAAGCATTTTCTTGACGATAAAATTTATAATCGAAAGCAAAATGACACAATGAGTTTATGTCGCGTGTTTTTGTGCACGGATAAACATTGTTATAATCATAGAATACGTTTTACGTGCTATTTACATACATATGTACACATCTTTATTTCTACTGGAATAAAATGTGCGTAAAATCTTATATTAAAATGTTACGTAAAAACGCTACAGGCAAAAAGGTCGCTTACAAGCGCCCAATTTCTGAAATACTTAAAGCCGGTTACAGACGTTTAGTTTTAAATGTACAGTTCGACTGCGCAGTTATAACTGACGTGTTTATACAAAACTGAGAACTGTATAGTTTTCACTGCAGTTCAAATTGATGTGTGTACGTCAGTTTTAAATGTGCAGTTAATAAACCGAACTTGTGTAGCCGACTTCATACTTGTGTCCTTAAAAGTATATGTTCATTAACAATTAAGGGTTCATTTTCTATCTAGAAAGATCTAGAAGATTAGTTGCCTTAATTATATTAATTATTTTATGCTTCACTGCTTTTTTACCAAATCCAATGATCGCAAGTAGCATTCGAAAATTGGTATTATCGTCTTTGTACGCTCTCTAGAAATAAAAATAAATGATAGATTCAACTTATGGATGGGTCGCTTATTAGGTTCAAATGTAAACCATTCGAATATTTCTTTACGCATTTTCGTAAACGAGCTGTCATAGGGTTGTCCAAAACAAGTCCAAGTTACATCCAATCTTACTTCTAAATATTCTTATAAATTATTTACTTATTCAAATGTGACAAATTCAAAGGAAAAATGAAACATCAAATATTCTTTGAATTAGAATAAATTTATTTCTGTATATTTTATTAATAGAGCTACTTTTTTTAATAAAGAATAAAAACAAAAAATGGATTTTTTTTATTAAATTCGATTTGGTGATAAAAAATAATGGACAGTTGCAATTAAATAATACTAAAAATAATCAGATTTATGAATTTTTTACATAGATATTTAGAAATTGAAGCTAATGACATATTTTTATGGATTATTTTTGTAAGCAACATATCGTATTAACTAAAGACGTCAGATCAGTATTGATAAAAATTGTTCATAATAAAGAGTATTTATTCAAAGCTGTAAGCAACAGCAAGTTTGAAAAACTAAAACATACATTAAAGCTCTAATTAATAAATATCGAATGAACCTTTATCTTCTTTAGTATTATGTTTTATTTATTCGTAAATCTAGATAAATGTAATAAATATACAATTGATGAATAAAATTCTATTTTCTTGATAATTATTTAATAAATTTAAGTTGTCCAATTTATATTTCTGGTCTAGTGAGATAAATCTAATCTGGCTGAATGGTGCGATAATCTAAAAAAATGTTTTTGTAATTTACAATTCATTAAAAAGCCTAACTAGGTTTTTTATAATTTATTTAATTTACATTAAAATGTCTATTAAATGTAAAGCGGTATAAAGAAATGCATTTTATTTTGTTCCCATTTCTTTTATTAAAAGGACACCTACAAATGGATATTAAATATTAAATAAGGAATAATCCATTTCATAGTGAGAAAATGTTTCTAAATTTTAATTTTATTTTAATTTAGATTAGATTAAGTAGTGGTATAATAAATAAAACGTTTTGAACAATTTTGGAAGCCTTATTTTCTTCAGCAGGAAGGAAAGAACTCGGTGCGGCGGGCGCGGAGACTGTATTTTTGGGAGTTTTTGTATCATCATAGGTACCACTTCCTTCTGTTTCGTCTTCATCATCATCAGGTGGGACAGTCGCTTCGTGCTTCAACGGTTCAGCGTGAGGAAGTATTTCATTAGTATGGTTCGTATTTATAATCAATACATCATTTAGTTTTGTAACAGTTGATATCGTTGCATAATGACTTTTTATTTCTTCGTTTTTAATTAATACTTTGTAAGCATCAGTGCCATTCTTTATGTTGAAATATTTGTAAAACTCTTTTGTTACATCACTACTGTTGCCTGTGATATTGGATTTTGCGAATTCCACGAGTCGGGTTCGAGTGGTCTGTGTGAAAGGTGCATTACACAATAGTCCGGAACAAGCGCAGGATAATTTCAGTATCGAATTCGAGCTAATGCTCATTGAACACGGACTCTTGGATTCGGGCAAGCATTTCAGCACCGAATTAAAACCTGTAACAATATATTATAATCAAATAAGAACATTTTTTACATCTTATTTGGAAATATCATACTTATTTCATCTCTCGAGCGATTAATTGACTTTCGAGACCTTCAAAAGTCTTTTTTTTAACTCAATAATCAGTACTTACAGTAATTTAATTTATTTTCTCTTACTGTGTGGTAATAAATGTGTTTTCTTTCTTTCTTTATTTCTGACATTTCAAGTATAGTTCATGAACTACTTACGAGGTCCTGCAGCTACGGTGCCGCAGTATGGTTGTTCAGGAGGACACGAAATCACGACCTTTTCAGAGCATGTTGTGTTCCCGCCCGGACACTGGTAGCATTGCCGAACCTCCACTTCTATAGGACAAAAATAGTCTTTTTAAAAATAGTAATCAACATTGACAATAGTAATAGATAATTTAAATAGATATCATAATTAACTGCATTTAAAATGCCAACAAGAAAATAACATTATTAATGAGACGAAAAAAATACGCGAACAAAAAATTAATTCTGGTCAGAAAATAAAATAACATATACGAGTATCAAATAATGTAGTCCTTAATCCTTAGTCTTTAACTGTCTTGCGAAGGTTTTTGCTACAAATACGAGAAAACCAACTAAACGTTGATTGTGTTAACTCGATCTTAAACGGAGAACTTTTCCAAATGTTTATTTTTATGGATATAAGTACACTTGAGCGTCAATTATGCATTATTTATTAACTATTGTTATCACCGTAATAAAAATATAAAATATTGTTGTGTTTTTCAGAATTTCAACGTTCATATTCACAATACAATAAGTTACGTGTTTTTTTTTTAATTAATTAATACTCGTTCTCGTCATCGTTACTCAAAAATGATAAACAATAAAAGTAAACGAATTTATTAAAATGGAAGAATATTTATTATTAATCTAGGGACGTAATAAAAGATAGCAGCTTTCCATTCGTGTTTAGTTTGCTTGAGTAAACATTACGGCCACCCAATTACTGGTAACGACGCACTGTATTAAGACAGACTTCAGGGAGACAGCCTCTTGTTGTCTTATCGGGTCTAATGTACACGTATAAACACTCAGGAGGATAGTTTAGTACCATATTGACCAAATAAATATAGTAAGAGTTAAGTTAGTAAGTCTAAATGACAAAAAACTTCTTATATTTTTTTAGTATAACTTGTTGTTTTAAATGTAAAATCTAAATGTCTCCTATGATGAACTAATAATTAAAGTTATTAATAATTTGTAAATGGAATATTATTAATAATTTCTCACCTTTGTTTTGAATAGCGCCAGTTCTTATATCGGCGACCAAGATTGCGAGAACACTGGTGTACCACATCGACGTCCACATTCTAAAAATAAATAATTTATTTAATTCTATTCACTGTCTATGAATTGTCACGTGTTGTATGACACCATCCAACAGTATATAGAACTGCAGTATTGACCAGAGAAGTACAACTAAGTTATTGGAAACTGTGAAGTCACTACTAAATTATAAGTTGACTGTGACTGTTAACCCCTTTCTCCCTGATCCTGTTTGACTGTCTTAATGAACTCAAAATTATTGTTTAATTGTCTTAATAAAATATTAAATAACAATAAAATACATTTCCAGTATTACGACATTTTAAATCTGCATAACTATTTGTCCAACACATTAGCTAAAAATCTCTTACTGAAAAAGCTTATAAGTAGTAATTATTTTTATTTACATCTAATTTTTTACATTAAAATAAAGAAATAATAACATAATTTTATCTATAGTTTAAACCAATATTAAATTATTAAGTAAGTTTTAAAATAATGTTTAAACAACAGCAAAATTTAATATGTTTTAAATTAATACAAGGAATATTGTTTAAAACATCATCAATAATATGTAGATTTAATATCAATGATGTAAATATGCGATCGACGTTCAGTAATATTCGCCTAAGCAAACATATTGCCCGATTAAATACAAACACTTCTTGCTAGAGTTTGTAAGTTCTCCCTCCCCGGTCTCTTGTTATCTTTTTACTGCATTACTTAAACTATTTGTTACGTTACACAGTCTTTAAATGTGATACTTTTATTATAAAACAGTATCGAGGCTAAAATATTAAATTAATAATTTCATTAAGGGAAAAATAAAAAATAAAAATACTATTCTAATTCATAAAAAAATAAATTATATTGTTTTAAGATGAATCAATATTTTAAAAATCTAAGCTTTCCTTTTACTATTTGTTAACATAGTTAAATTAAAAATAATTAAATTGCTAATCACTTTGTATTCCGTAGTGCACGTGTTTTGCTACGAGACCGAGGCGTAGCACGCGCGTAGCGACGCTGCTACGCTCCGTAGAAGACTGCCGCAGCTCAGTTGATGCGGCCCTGTATCCCAGGCCACTTCACCATGTATCACTTGATAACCGATGCCCACTGATTGTCGAATTTTGTTACGAGTACATTGCTTCTTAAGTTTAACAATGGAAACGTGGAAAAGGGTTAAGTGGGGCAATGGAAATTGTATTAACCTATCTTTACATAATATCTCGATAGTCTGAATTATGTATGTGTCCCAAAAGTACGTGCATGAACCGCCTGTCACTCTGTGGATTACCTGGAAATTGAGTGGATTATTGTTTTATTGCGTTAGTAAATGAATTCATAATTTAATGAATACAAATGATTACCTACATTAAATTTATTACTTGCTCCGGGAGCCTTTTTACGTTTATTTTGCTTGCTTTTTCGGTAGTTTTATTTAAAGCATTCTTTGTTCTCTAAAAGGATTAAATTGAGAAACGCAACATCGCATTTCGTTAACATAATGACATACAATATAAAATCCATTACTGCTTTATCACACTATTTATTATATTTCAATATTGTATCAAGTATAAAGAAAAATAAGAGTAAATAGTACTCCATCAATAAGGGAAAGAATTAATCTTCAAAGCGAGGCCATAGGAATATATTGAGGGTGAATGAGTTTTTATGGGTGTGAGGGAGACAGAGTACATGTATATTAATTGGCTATTTCCGCTAGTACCTCCCTCACTCAGGGAAATTACTCAACTGTAAAGAAATTTAAGGGACCTCTAACGACGTTCATTAGAGTTATCTAGACAACATACCTTGGGGTGACATTTTTTTACTACATAGAGTTACTACCCAGGTGTTTTATTTTTTGTTACTTTATGGCTTCACCCGAGTTCGCGATAAAAACGGAGATTTTGTTTCGGCGTAAGTCCGTTTTAATCGCAAACTCGGTTTAATGAATCCGTTGGGTTATAAACAACAACGTAGTTCTTCTTCATCGTTTAATTGTTAGTGGACCCCATCGTTATTTGATGATTTTAACAACATAGTTGTTTAAGATTTCCATCATAATTTTCTTTACAACATATTTATTTTATTTTTTTATTAATTCTTAATGCTAAAAACAAATACAATAAAACAATTATACAAAATCAATGCTATGCGCATATGGGCGGCCTTATTGCTGTCAGCGATATCTATATTTATATAAAACAAATTGAAATATATCGTAGCACATACCTTTCTTATTATGTGATCTTAGCAATTTACCAGAATTAACATTGAAACATCATTAAAATGTGTATTTCTTTATTTTAAATGGCATATTAATTTAGGAATGTTAAATTGTATGCAACAATTTTGCAAACAATCACGCGGCCAGGTATTTGCTAATTTAAACTTGTTCAGAACTCCGCCACTCACCGTAGGGAAATAATTGCATGTGTCACTTTACTCCGTAGACACTTTGTTCAAAACAAATTAAAAAGGTAACACAGAAAATATAACTCGGAGATTAATTTAACAGCAATATCCCTTCTACTAATATGAAAAATAATAAATATTTGTATTTTCGTACGTATGGTAAGAACTCCAAAACTACTTGGCCGATTTTAAAAATTCTTCCACCATTACAAAGCTAAATGGTCACTAAGTAATAAAAGCTATAATTGTTTAATTCGGCATAGACGATGTCGCGAGCAAAAGCTAGTTTACTTATAAAGTTAGAAATCAATTTTGAAAGTGTCAACGCAGATATTGAAATGATTAGCATAAATTAGGTTCGATTTTACGCCAGCTTTAAGCCACCGTTTTTATATTCTAAAAGTCTATCTTATTAAATCGCGAATAACTACACTGAAATAAATATACATTTTCGTAACAATTTTAATTACGTTAGATACACGTAGCACGTAACTTTCTCAGAAATGAAAGGTAGATAATTGTGTTTGTTAGAGGGATAATTTGATTCCATACTCTGTTAATTATAGCTTTGATAATAATCCGTCGAATATATTATATTTAACGTCCTTTGGAGCTCGGTGAATGGAATTTTCCTACAATACATTGTTACTTGTAATTTAAATTAAAAGTTAAATCATTACGTCATTAGGACATTACCTAAAACAAAATGTTCATCGAAAATGATTCTCAATTGTATAAAAAAATAAACCGAAAATTCTATTTGTACAAAAGTATTACAAATAAAAAAGGGGTCCCAGATCGCTGTCCGCAGGAATCGTTCCCACAACGCTGGTCGCATTACCAATTGAATTATATTCGCTTTATTACATAGCATTGTGTATAGAATAAAGCATTGCTCTATGAAATTACTGAACAAGAGTTAAAATGTTCATGGATAGAAAAATATAGCGTACGTTAGCAGTTTAACCGCGAACTTTGAAACAAAGGGCTTTGTGTTAAAGCTATAAATCGCGCTTTATCACCTCTGACTTGAAACCGTTTTATGAAGCGCTAAAACAACACGTTACTATGCGCCATAAATAACTGCTTGATATTTTTAAAGCAGAAAAACGGATGAAAAACGCGAACCGGTTCTTAGATAACTTTAAATGAAATGAGATTGGAAATTGTTTCTTGTCACTTATGAAATAAATAATCTTAAGCCCACTTTTATTCGTTGAGGGAGATCCTAAGTGAGTACTTAGTGTGAAAAATCAATGCTTAAGTTACTGCGTCTTTGAGTGCGTTAGCAATTATTTTATTAAAATATTATTATGAATGTGTCGGATTGGTATAAAGGTAAATTGGAACTTTCTTGGGGCGTAAACTTCGGTCACCTAGTCGCTTGGGATTGTGTTACTATTGACAGACAAATGAAATTCAGATCTACAATACAATAATGCATGTCGCATGTTCGTTAGTACGGGACAATATATCTTTACAACCTAACGTAGAAAGTACATATAAAGTGATAATATGAAATATGTAGATATAACAAAAATATACTCGTACATAAAGAGAACATTTCGACATTCTATTACTCATAAAATAGCGAGTGAAATGGAAAGAAGGACGACCGTATATGCCTATATATCTTCAAATATATGTTTGAGTGGAGCAGTGGATATAAATTGCCCCTTATCGTCCGGATTTCACGCTGCAATAAACCCGAAAAAAATGTGTTTCAAAGGTTTCAAGCGAGTGAATTCTCTTACATTACGATGGAACAGAAAGTGTAATGTCTGAGCACTTGTTAAAACTACGTTTTATTACTGTGAGAAAAACAATTGAATCGACTTGGTTACTCTATTTCACTTCAAGAGAATGTTAATCTTACATAGAACATGGAATGTAATTTAAATTTGATTTTATTTTTATAAATTAGTGAAATGAAAAAAAAAACATAATGAAGTTGTATCAGATTTTTAGGAGAAAGACAATGTTTTGAATCAGTGTTTTAAGAGTAAATAGTTACGATTTTTTGTGTATTATCAGACATCAAGAAAGGTAACGAAATAAGGTATTCAATGACGCGTAATTTGTATAATAGAAAATAAGGATTTTAATTATCGAAAGAGCCAATCGATTTGTGCAACTGATAGAGTGAAAAAAGTGGCCACAATTTCCACCGCCTTTTCTAACCCAATAACATACATTGCGAAGACTTTGTGCAAGCTTTTTTCTTAATGAATACTTGCGTCTGTATATCAAAGCTTTCAAATGATACCCTTTTTTCCTTCGCTATTCACATTTACAGTATCTATGTCAGGGTATAAAATAAAAATGCTTCCACTAATGATGACACTATACGATGCGAGAAAATCTGAAATATAATAACTTGTCTTTGTTATTACTTATTAAATAAAAATAGCTGCACCTAGCGTTATAAGATCCGGTAACGGTACTGACTAGTTTCGAATGCATTTTCATGTATCCGTTTACACGGGGGCGTTTTTAAATTTTTAACGCGCATCGTTAGGTTTTGAGCACTGGACGAACGAAACAAGAGTCATTTTACAGCGATCGTATGAGTGAGGGCATTTAAAAGCGCCAACGTCGACGTTAAAAAAGCGTCCGTGTAAATGCAGACTTAATGTTCTGTAAAAATATCTTTGTTTCCTAGAATTTTAATATCTTTAAATTATAATGTGGGCTCTATAGTTTATGTTGGCGGTGACATTTGCATAAAAGCTGAAAAGAAGTGCAAACGCTCGTAAATATTTTATACTCACACATAGAGCTCGACGAAGTGTCGAGAGATAAAAATGTGCATGAACATTACAAAATAACAAAATTTGGTACAAAGAGTTACGCATTTAAAACACCAACCGCTTTATTCCGAAACGAGAATTAGCCTTATTGCTGTTAAACCTTTTATTAAAATTAAAATTAAATATGTAAATGTGTATAATAGACAGTCCAATTATCTATAAAATGAGGTAAAAGAACATATGGAACATTTACAGATTAATTATATAAAGCCGACTACAGACGCTTAGTTTTAACTGTACAGTTCAGCTACGCAGTTACAATTGACATGTGTATGCCAAACTGAGAACTGTACAATTTGCCTGTGCAGTTAAAAGTCCTCGTGTGTACGTCAGTTTTAACTACACAATTAAAACAAATGAACATCTGTAGCCGACTTTAAAATGTTTTGTTAAACAATAAATAATCTATTGCATTGTAAATCATTGGAATTCTCTAAAGCTCGCAAATATAAATCCTTCCGAATTAATCACAGTAAGATAACACGGTCATATATTCAAATAGATTTAGGAGCTTTGTATAAAATATATTGATAAAAAAGATTAACGTTTCGAAGTTTAAACCGCTCAGCGAGGATTGCAATAAATTGAAAAACAGTGAAACTCTTTATTTATTTATTTATTTGTTTTAATAACGTACATTTTTTTGGTATCATGATCTTGCCTTGTCCCTATGGAGGGTCGGCACAGTATTTACTCCTCCATACTTCTCTATCAGCCTTCATATAAGGATTCATTCCCTTTTTTCAATATATCGTACTTCATATAAACCATCCATGCTTTCTTTAGCCTTCCTCTACCTGTATAAAATGTGATAGTGCTTAATATTACACACATATTTTAAAAATAAGTTCTTAAAAAACTGGATAAAAGAAAAAGGCGACGTATTGGACATTGATATTTTCATCTCTATATCTGAAAGGAGAAAAAATGTATTTTTCATAGATCTTCGTAAATTAAAATTGTAAAATTGTCTATTATAAGATACAGTCCAGAATTCATCCCTGCGGAATGAAAACTCATCCCGGCTTAATTAATACAATGTCTGTCCATTGTCGTTACTTATTCATTACGTTTCTACCTACTGCGTATTACTACTACATCTTTCATTATAATATCTACTTACATATTAAAAACTATGTACATATTAAAAAAAAACATATAAGTCATCCTACTGACTTTAATCCGATTAGGATCCCAAGTATTTTAGGCTCTATAAAGCATTGAACCCACTAGGATAGTATTTTAGTCAAGTAATTTAGTAACCAATAAGT
>QDHC01006205.1:15321-27799 GCA_013186455.1 Papilio dardanus tibullus
AGCATTAATTACTTTGAAAATAAAATAAATTCTAATGTGAATTAAATTGCAATAGAAATAATATAATAAGTTAGGTAACATTGGGAAAAATCAATTTGTACGTATAATATTTATGGCAGCAGCGGTCGACCTGTATGGCAACGCTCCAACTCGGTCACATATCGGCAAATATAACCGTCCATTTCTGAATTTAATTTTGATATGAGTTAAATGTGAATTGATATTTATATCTTTGCTTGGATTTATTTTTAATTTTCTGTTCTTAAATCACATCATTGGTTACTTCAGAGTTATTAATTTAGACTTTACTATCTTATTCCATTGATTCTATTTCAAATAAAAAACCATTTCAACTTTACTTATATGTTTTCAATATACTAAAAGAGCGAATCCTTCAAGAAGTCCGGCATCACCTCCTCAAAGGCCGGCAACGCATCTGTGGTTCCTCTGGTATTGCAGATGTCTATGGTCGTCGTTGAGCACCTCAGTGTTCCCGCTGCTCGTTTGCCCTCTTATATAAAAAAAACTCTAATACGAAAACTGTTCTTATTTTAATCGCCATGTGTCCCTGAATACACTTAAACGCTAACTATTAATAAGGATATTAAAAGATCACAGTTAACCTTTTGCATTACATTTTCCCTGTGAACGTGTAAGTCGACTAGGTACTGCACGACTTTAAACTAATAAAATTATATGTGGATATATTTGAATGCAGCAAAGATTATCTTACAAAAGCATACAAGCAGTTGGCAAAGGAATGCAAACAGTTTGCCAATTTTCTCTACACGTATTTGTAAAAACAATTTAATGACGTAACTTGTTCCTTTATCTTGTTAGCTTAGTACTTGAGTAGAGTTCTTTTTAACTTTGAAGTTCCACTATTGCAACATGTGTATAAAAAACGTAGTCATCGTTATCTTTGAAAAGACAATAGTAACAATATGATTTTAGTTGTTAAAGTTATGAAAGAAGTCTACTAGAGTTGTTGCCTTTTTTATTTATACTAATATTATAAAGAGATGAACTTTGTATTTTTGTTTGTATTGAAATAACTCAAGAACTACTGGGCCGATTTGAAAAATCTTTCACTGTTATAAATCTACATTATCCCCGAGTAACAAGGGCTACAATTTTCAATTCCGCGCAAAAGAAGTCGCAAACTACAGCTAGTTTATAATATACTGATGAAGTTACTCTATTCGACTCTACAATAAGTACGGCATTTAATTTTGTTTAACAATTTAAAACAACGTATCTTATTATTTGAAAATAATTATCGAGTCTAAAATACATTTGTATGAGGTGTCAAAGCACCAGATAACATAACCTATCTGGTATCGGAGTGCAACAAATAGGGGTCCGGGTGTAGAGTGATGCTATAAATCCTCCTAAACGATAACGCGTATATTATAGAACGTTCAACACTAGCGTGCGAAAAGAACCATTTAGATAAAGTTTATATTTAGCGTTTAGGCCTCCTCATGAATTTTTATACAGCAACATAAAGAAGAATACGAACTTTATGATGCCATTTACTTAAGGAAAATGTATCATCAATAAACGAAGTATTTTTAATTAAAAAGGAATCATATTTTAAGTAATTTTTGTATATTTTTTTGATATCTTCAGAATATCTAACCAATGTTTCATCACAATCTGTAACGTTTTAGAAACTAATATTGATATATAAAACGTCGATATTTATTTATATTTAGTAAACATTTTCCTTTCATTTAGAAGGAAATTATTGCTAAAAACAAATATTAACACGGTTAGTAAAGAAATCTGTTGTCGAGTGCCAAACACGTGCCGAAACTAGTTATTTTGTTTATAAAACAAATATTATTCTGTGTACATTTCCCGTGTAATGAAGTTGTAGAAAGGGTAAACAAGCTATTCCAAGTTATGAACGCTTAAGCGACCAAAGTTAACATTTAACGTATTTCCAATTTTATCATATTATTCTCTTGTTTAAATTCCATTTGGCTTTTTATTTTATTATCTTTTCCCCCAAATAAAGATAAATTTTCAGCAATTTATCCTTTCAATTGTTCCCTCTTGTAGTCTAAACGCTATGACCGAGGGTGAGGTGACATGGTGTCCTTCTCCAGGATGTACCTAAGAAATTAAGGTTTTTGTACTCTTTCTTTTTTGGGTTTTCTTTTTAATTTTGCAATGTATTAATGGGGCTACGAGTATAACAAGAATTTTGAATCACTAACATAAAATTGTTTCATTGTATAAATGAAAAATAATTTAGTAGCAAAAGATTTAATAACGCGTCATACAAGGTGACGTGGGTTTCCACATGGCAGACAAGTTTTCCAACTCATTGAGCCATCGATAATTGTACATAAATAACATCTCATTCTGTTTGATAAAGGTTATGCCACACAACATAAGATATTATACGAATACGAAAAAAAAGACAAAAAAAGGCTTTGATTTTTTTTTTATTTATTACTAGAGATTAATTATGTATTATATTAAATTTTAAAAATACCTAATGAAGTTTAAAATCCCGTTGTAATTCATTCAGAACGAAATTTAACACCGCCTATTACCAAAGTTGACGTACAAAATGTAATTTTCTAGTCGCGAAAACAGATTATCGCGTTTCAAATCAGTTACTGAGTGGATTGCGACGCGGAGGGGGGTTGTCGAGGGAGGAGGGCGGTTTGAAATCTAATGCAATTTGAAATACGTCAATATTAGATAACAAGGATTGACTGGGTACTTATAAGCATTGATTTTGTGTCAGACATAACTGAGCTTGAATATAATGTTCTTGTTTCATTTGAAATATTTACACCAAGATAATTTTAAACTGCCTATAATCCTCGACAATTCGGTCGGCGCGCGGTCTTTGTTCTCCAAATTAATCTACCTACTAATCTTAGTTGTCAACGTTCTTGCAATCTATCCATCTCTTCCTTTTTTTAACCGTCAGGAAATGCATTTACGCAACGGGCGGATCAATGGCGTAAGGAGTGTGGGACTCGCCGACCACGGAAGATGGCCGAAATGCCCACTAAAACCTGACTGCCCTCAAACGCATTACGGTGAGACCACGGACAGCTATCGGTTTCGTCCGCAGCTTTGCATCTCTTCCTAGGCATACCTCTCCCAGTATAACCCTTACTTTCATACTTAACGGTCTCCTTTGTCAGATATTTTTGGAGAGAAGACACTCAAAGTAATAAAATATTACTTTTTAACTAGTATGTTTATTACTGCCCTACATAATAGTTTATTAATCATTAAGGAAGTAGCAAAGTTACTCGTAATTGTGTTGATGAAACTGTGTAGAAGTTTCGGATCTCATTCGATGCGCTAATATTTTCATGAAAGGAATTCTAGCGAGCAAAACTAACGTGGTGAAGGTAATATGTTCAAGTCCTTTGGGAACTAAAAGTACTTTGTATCTTGCGTAATTTAATATGTTAGTAATACATCTTTCAAGTTCATATGTACAAGTAGGTTTAGAGCTAAAAGTTGATAAAATACTTTACAGAAAACTAAATTGGCTAACCTTGCATCCTTTGCTATTGCAGAGTTAATATAACGGAACTTTATGGTTCTTTTTTTTTTTTAAAGGCTTTCGTTTTCTCGCACAAAGGATAGAGCGACGTTTCAACTAAATTCTGCTTGTAACATGTAAATGAGTGAAACACAATAGGGAAAGAACGAAGCCCTCGCTGAATATTAGCTCTTGCACAAAATTATGTATGCTAAAGACCGGCGTGCTGTTCTTACAGTATATTAGAATACAAAAATGTACGAATACATCTATACTTATTAATATTATAAAGAGGAACACTTTAAGTATATTTTTGTGTGTATCAAAATAACTCAAGAACTACTAAGCCGATTTCTAAAAGTCTTTTACCATTAAAAACTACATTATCCCCGAGTAACATACGCCAATATTTTTTAATTCCATCTATACGATGTCATACTAAACTTGAATTTGATGTAATCATAGCATGTTACGATTGTAATTAACCTCTTAGTTCAAATGTAAATTTTATCATGTGTAATGGGAAATAAAGCTTCTTTATCTTTATCTTTATCTTTTATACGATGTCGCGGTCAACAGCCAGTCTAATATATACATCTCTTCCTAATTTAAAAGTAATTTCAATAAGTAGTCCAGTTTTAGAAATCTCAGAAATATTTGGCAGATGTTTCTACGCCAAATCCAACTTTCATGCCGCTCATTTCAATAGTAGTTTTCTTGTTGCTTCGCCAGCTGCGGTCAATGTAGTTAAAGTAATATCCTTACTTTATAAAAACACAAGATTTCTACGCTGCTTAACGTTGTTTGAGCGTAGAATATCTTGCAGAAGAATAATAATTTTGTTATTTCAATTATGTTTATATCTTACTAGCTGTTGTGCGCCACTTTGTCCGCGTGGAATTAAATATTATAGCCTATGTTACTCGGGGATACTGTAGCTTTCTAATGGTGAAAGAATTTTTGAAATCGGCCCAGTAGTTCTTGAGTTATTTGAATACATACAAAAATTCTAAAAACAAGGTTTCTCTCTTTATAATATTAAAGTAAATAAAGTATAGATAAAGAAAAACTATCTAACTTATGATTAAATAATTATTTTTTCGCTCAGTAATCCTCTATATCCAAACAAATATATCTTCATTCGTTTTAACGAAAACGTATGAGCAAATGTGACGTAATGCAGGACTGCTGGGTGCAGAATAACAGGAAGTTTGCATTATTTGTTACAATGGATGTGTAATTTCAAGAGAAAGGAAGTAAATCATACGAGCTTTCCTCGTGCAGGCATAACGTATCGCATTAGTCACCATTAAGGACTATTATGGAGAAATCTGTTGTAACATTGCTGTAATGTATCATACTCTGTATACGATATAGATAAAAAATTATGAGCATTTATCTCAAAAAAAAGCTTTCCTTATACGATTTATAGTTAATACTAGCTGGTGACTTATTCTGCGCTAAATTAAAAAAAAATAGCCTAAGTTATTCGGGGATCATGTAGCTTTCTAACGATGAATTTTATGATCGCCCTGGTAGTTTTTGAGTTCTTACAATATATACAAAAATACAAAGATTTCCTCTTTATAATAGTATAGATAAAATATGATAATGTCTATTCATTTAACTGGAAAAATCATTACGCCCGACTTACGCTTGTCGTTAACTATCAAGCCGTCTAGGTTAGGAAAATCACAAAGGAAAGGACTTCACATAAATAGTTATTGACAACGTTCCCTCTTGCCAGTCGGCTAAAAATATAATAAGATTCTGATTTATATGTAAGATCTGATTCAAATCACGCAGAATTCTAGGAAATATTCACCTATTTTTAAACGAAACACCTTTATATCGGATAGAAGGTTATAAAACGTGCAATCCAATCCGGCGTGCTGCCTAATAGCCTGTCATTGTTAGTAATTAGGTGGTTGAATGAGCCCCGGTTGCCGTTCCGTCGCCTGATTAAACGGCTTCCATTTTATTCTAACAAGCACCGAAACATTACGATTTCGGATACGAAAAAAAAAGTTTTACAAAACGAACAAAAATTTTCTTAAAACGAATTGATTAGGAAAAATTTTTAAGGTCTGTGTTGTTTTTCCTCCCTCATTTGTTTGCGAAAATTCCATTATTAAGTGTCCTGAGAAACAGACTGTGCCGAATTCCTTATCTGATATCTCAGACTAATCTGGCCCCTATCTGTAATTAATAAGTCAGAAGCGATAATTACAGATAGGGGCCAGATTTTAAGTGATGAAGTCAGAGTCGCTTCTGACATATTAATCACTTAAAATAATCGTATATTCACAAAACAACTTTAAGCAATCAGCAAATTGTAAAGCTGTATTCAAAATAAACCGTTACGAGCTAAAATAATGGCTCGGCGTATCTCGAGCAATTTACTTGCTTTGTGAAACTCCCCAAAGACCCAATTCTAGCTCACAGATAAACAATAGTGTCGTAAAGAACCGTTTATTTTATTTTAATCTTTACAACATATTATCATCTTTCAAGTTGTATAAAAACTAGCAACCTGCCACGGCTTCGCGCGGGTGCAAATCGGTATAATGCTGATACTAAATACTGCAGCGTTTGCAATGTAAGCGCTAAAAAAGTGGTAATTTACGACATCATATTAAAAACCTCTAAATTATCAGTGTTACACTACTATATTGTGAATGTATTATACATGAAAACCTTCCTTTAGAAGTCTATCTATTAAAAAAAACCGCATCAAAATCCGTTGCGTAGTTTTAAACATTCAAGCATATATAGGGACAAATACAAAAAAGCGTTATTGTTTTAAACGATGTAAGGACAAGGATAAGGTAGAGACAACAGTTTATTAATTACCCCTGTTTCGCAGGAGGAAACTAAGCAGTTTTCACAAAAAAACCACTGTATTTTTCTCACTATTATTATTTAGGTGTTTGCCATTAAGTACTCCGATTCAAATGCTTTCAACAACAGGCATGCGATAATTCATCGTTGGGGCGTTCACTTTTAATTATTATTTTAATAGCGCTCTGACTTTCGGTGCCTGGTACCGCGAATGAGCTTTTTAAGTATCAGTTATTTTTTACCTTTTTATATTTGTCAAAAGACTTACCAAACTATTTCGATATTGTACTCGTAGTAGCATATAACTAATTCCTTGTCTTTAGTATATTTAAATGATTATGCAAGCCGTTTAAATTGTTTATACAGATAAGAAAAGGATACACATAGACATAATTAAAACAAATGTACGTAGTCATTATAATAATAGTCGGCAGTACACTCGGAAACCTAATAAACGTTAATGTGGGGTCCGAGGGACGTTAGGGCCGCCTATCGTCGGAATATATTACTGTTATCGTCCCAACAACTTTAGCGTTTAGTATTAGTATAGTACACAGTAACTTGAGTCATATAAAATGTGTTACCTAATTGAGCAATAGTATAACATCCAAGATGTATATCCAAAACTAAGTGTTCGCTACTTCATCCGCGTGAAATTAAAAATTATAGGCTATATATTACTCAGGGATATTGTAGTATTCTAACAGTGAAAGGATTTTTGAAATCGGCCTAGTCATTCTTGAGTTATTTCAATACATACAAACATATAAAAATACATAGATTTTTTCAATAATATAAGTGTAGATTACAGATTATGTACCAAACTATAACTAAAACCAAACTATATGTATGAATATAGCATATATGAGACACGCCAGAACCGTACAAATGTAAGTCCAATTCCCCACCCTTCTAAGTTATGGGCTTAAGTTGTGTTGTTGTCAACATTATAAAATAACATAATAATCACTAAGTTCAGGTCAGCTCTATACCTCTCAAATTATTGTATAAATCTTTTATTATACTGATATGATAACAAAAAATAGTGAACATAGATTTTCTTCTATACTTTATAAATATGAGGACATTAAAAGAAACAAATTATTAAAAAAATGATTTTATTAATAAATATCTTTAGGTGGCGGTCTACCAAATAAGAGTTTCCAAGAAACAGGCTGTTTTAACTGTGAGAAGAAATCTTTGTCTTGATTAAACAATGGCAATATTTTATTTAAATGATGGATCATATCATATGCATCAGGACTATTATCACCTTCGGAACAAAATTTATAAAGTATAAAACATGGCAGTGATTTCCCTTTGCATATTTCAAAAAACATTGATGCAAAGCCACCACCGAAGATCTTCAGTCTCCCTTCTTCTTGTTCGTGTTTAGTCCATTTTAGTTCATTCACTTCGTTATCAAAAGGAGTTGATTCTGTACAGATGTAACGAAATGGAGATGTACTTATATGTTTCTTCTCATGTGCGTAACTGCTCGTCAAAACTACAACATTTTTTACATTTCTCTTTTTAAAAATGTCCACTATATCCTCTAAAAATGACTGTGCGAATTTGTAAACCAAAGGTGCCCTTATTTGTAAGACGACAATTTTTCTTGTATCACAGACGTAAACTTCGCAGGAACTTGACAAGTTATTCGACTTTAAGTCATAAGGATCATATCCTAGGACTGGTATAAGTGCAGGACTGTAAACTGTACCGATTTTCTTCATCTTCAAAGACGAAATAAGCAAGTCACATGCAAGTTGACCAACGTTACCCACGGCTACACTAGGAACGATTAAAGTATGTTCCGATAAATCGCTTTCACCGATAAACTTCCAATTGTGTCTCGGGTCCATTTTTGAAGATTTAGAGAGTGATTTATTTAAATATTTAAAACAAAAACAAACCGGAATGAGATGCCGTTTTGATCTCTAATGACATTGACACTTTAACAGTGACAGTGACAGGTAGATTTATACAGATTGCTAAAAGTATAAACGCATTGTACTTTACAACTTTTGGTTATTTCATGTGAAACAATAATCGTTATTTTGTATAAGTTAAACATTTTTGAAACACTTTTTTAAAACTAGTTTTATAAATCAACAAATTATTCAAAAAGTGTGTACATCCGTGAAATTAATTAGGAAAGTTAATAGATGGCGCTCGAGTATTTGTCAAACTTTGTCTTTTTCTTGGTTTTTGTCGTACGGTTCGGCACAAATTTTTCATAAAATTCAGTGAAATTGTTAATTATATTTCGTTAATAATACGAAGAAGTTATTTTACCGAAGTCCTTCTGATTATGACCGAAAAAGAAACTGTTGATCCACAACTTGAAGACTTCATTTTAGCTGAAACGCAGAAACAACGTTTCCAGGTTAATATCATTGTTTAATTTTTAAAACCACACGAGAATTGATAAACAAGGGCTCTTCCATCACTTGGAACATTTGGGTACGATCATCACTGTATATATCGTCATTTTTATACGTTTTGATACTCTTTGACCTTTGCCCGTTTTGAAGCTTGTTTGTATGATTTGGGTATAATTTCAGACCTAAATACGAATGTAAATTAACATAATGATCCATTTATATCATTAATTATTTTGCAAAACTTAGCATATTGCAATTTCAGAGAACAAAAAACTCAATTTTGGCTCTGCAATTTTAGATTAGCAATTTCAGTTCGCAAGTCTTCCATTCTTTGTTAACACATTATTGTTTACACGGTAACGCTAAATTTTAATTATCAATTTGTATGGCCTGTTTTATAATTTATGTTTTCTTTAAGTTTAGTTGTAAATAAAAACGAATGATAAACACAAGCAAGTCACAGTGTTAAGTTATGCTAATTGCTTAAACCAATAAAATCACCAAATGCTTCATCATTTCAGTGTAAAATTACAGTTTCATCTTGATTATTCTATTTGTTTATTGGGTCTCTGAACAAATAGAACAGGAAAATGTATAACTTTACACATTTATCCTCAATTAGTCCACTTTAATGAAAATACTTCAAAATGATTTATAAAAATGTATGAAATATAAAATGTTAATATAAAAAAGTAGTTTTTGCACAACTCTGTCCATGCAGAATAAAAAAAATGTCTTACATAGTCCATGTTTTCTTCAACACTAGTTCTACAACTGTGCCGAATTTCGTAAAGATCTATGTAGCTGTTGTGGAGATACATTTGAACAAATATCCATCTAACTTATACATTTAAAATATGTATTAGTAAGATTTGTAAGGGCTGTTTGGAGAGCTTGGTTGGCTGCAATGATCCAAGACCAGCCCTCATGCTAAATATGCGCCTAAATAGTAATACTACTAACTAATAAGATTTGATCAGCAATTTTTTTTATCTTTTCAGGTGCTGGTACATGGTCTGACAGACACTTGTTGGGAGACGTGCATGGGACGGCCGTCCAACCGGCTCGATTCAAGAACTGAAACATGCATCATGAACTGTGTTGAAAGGTTTATTGATGCAACTACTTTCATTACTAGACGTCTTATGAATACAACTAAATACCGTTCGGACGCACCACTTGAGTTTCAGTAGTTCTTAAAGTTAATTAAACTTAATCCAATATGTTTTCTACTGTTAGAAACTTTTTGCACCGTCACAGACGGAAGTTCTTTGTGACGGGTGCTGTCTTCGGTTCATTGTACTTACTAATGAGCTACGCCCAAAAGAAGCTACGAGAATGGCAGGAGAAGGAAGCCAAAAAATTCTTTGAAATGACACGGAAGAAAGCACACTTTGAAAGTACTGAACGCACATGCAATCAGACTATACTTTCACTATCAAAGATTGTATCCGAAAGTATATTAGGTATATTAAATACTGAAGAAATTGTACAAAAACTGAAAGATAATCCAGATAACAAACTCTTGCTATGGGAGCAAATGAAAGTTATGATATTTACAAGGATTTGTGTCTTGGTATACGCTCTCTCCATACTTCAAGTCACTTTGAGAGTTCAATTGAACATTGTTGGTGGATATTTGTACCGTGACTCAGTGGATGAACAAGGACCTCAAATTAGCAGCGAGTTACAGGCTAAGTACCTGTCTTTATGCCACCATTTTGTCGGGCAAGGTGTAGAAGACTTAGTAAAACAGATAGAGAAAGCTGTTAAAAGGGTTGTGGAACCAGTTTCATTGAAAAAGAAGATAACATTGCAAGAAGTTGAGCAAATGTTCTGGTCGATACAGACTATATTATGTACAGAAACATCAGATGGAGACCCTGTGAAGAAAATGGTTCATTATTTAGTACAACATACTGAAATAAAAGATGCAAAGTTGGATACACTTGTTAAAGAAACAATGGATGTTTTAGAAAGTGATGAGGTGTCATCCGTAACAATGTCTTCGGTTACGAGATGCTTTTCAACTGTTGTGGACGAAGTTGCCAATTTGTTTGCAGACAAATTTGTGCCAACAAATAAAAATCATTTAGAAGTTGCGGAGGGTCATGTGATAACTAATGGAGCGTTGAAATTAGGGGCCGGGAGAGACTTTGTTGATGTTAACAAAGTTGAAATACACTTTGTAAAATTACTACCGGCTATCAATGAGCTCATTACGAATACCAGCAAGGGTAAACCTAACATTCCTGATATTTTAACCCAACAGTTGACCTTGAACGACAAGATGAAACTGTTAGGTGCTAACATATATGAAGTGTTTAGCAATGAATAAAATATGTGATGTTTAATAAAATAAACAGTCAAGTTGGATAACTTTTTATGACTTAATCAAAGTGATAATGTATTTGGAATCCAAAATTATTTGATCCATTTATCTTTACTAGTATTTAGTCTTGTATACAATGTCTCTGTTTCAATATAAATATTATTATTATTACGATCACAAAGTATTTTTGTAGAATTTTCATTTAGTTACCCAATATGACTAATTTCTAGAATATAATTTGCATTTGGGAACTGTGGTTTAGTTTTAGTTTTTATTAAGTTATACAAAAAAAGTTCGGATTATTTAAGACGGAGCTCCACTATGTTTTGTCACACTGTTGGCCAGTGTATATTTAATATGGGATGTAAATTTTGTGTGTCTCATTTCAGGGAAAATAAAATAGTTGGTTAATATTATGTTTATTTTACTTCAACTGTTGCATAACAAACCTTGTGAAAAGATTAGTGAAAGATAAGCCTTGATTAAGAAATGATACAGATTATAGAATTAAGAAATTACGATAAATGCTATGAAATTGATAACTACGGAATTGCAGATTATATGTTAACCTCCTTCGTTAGATTTTAATAAAATGTTGGCGGTCGAGTCTAACAGTTATAGTGTGAATTAAATAATCAAATCACATGCTCTGGTGTAAACATTAAACTGCTTACAAGTTGTGTAGGAATTATTTAATTTGAAACATGGTTATTAAATAAATTATAACTTGCTTGTTAATAATAAATTATTTAGCAGACATGTAAAATCACTGTTAATATTTTGACAGGCGCTTTAAAGTTTTATATCATTTGCGTATGATAAATAGTGAACTAAGCTGGCCTATTATGAAGCTATTTATTTATCTGTAGGGCATGTAGTATAGAGTACGAATAATGTATTTTTTTCATTTCTTTAGATCATCTCTTACTCAATGCTAACACTCGCATGAGATGTTCCTGGGCAGGGCCCCTGTAAGGGCTACTAGCGCCTGTGTGCAAAAAAAGGATTTTGGCGCCCCTTAAGCATGCTTAATTATCTTTATTTTTGGATAGGTAGGTGTTAAAAATAAAGCAAAGAACTGAACTTTTTTTTAGGGCCCTTAGCTTTGGCGCTCCTTGAGGATGGCGCCCGTGTGCATTGCACACTTTGCATATATAGTAGCTTCTTGGGTTTATAATTCTTAATTAACTTTTTAAATATTTCATATCAAATGTGAATACAAGGAACGTAATACGATACTTTAATTTATCGGCTTATTAAAATTTCAATAAGAAATAATTTTTGATCTCATTAAAAATAAGATAATCATTAAAGATAAGATTAGGTGGCCGCGTAAACTCAGAAGCGAAGAGCTTAACAACAAATTGATCTAAGATTAAGATAATATGCACCTAC
>QDHC01006227.1:45859-66214 GCA_013186455.1 Papilio dardanus tibullus
AGGAATAGGTCGGGCGAAGGGTCATTCAGATAAAGATATTCGCTCCTTCATAACCCGAAGATCTGTTTCAAGAGAGGTTGGTTTCCTACAATTAATTATTTACCCAATATACTTTCGGCCGTAAGTTCAAACACCACTCAAATACTTTGTTACCTAAGTGTCGCTTAAAAGTGGAGACAAAATTAAACGCGATCGCCTTAAAGGAGTTTCATATTGAGTTGCGTTTGGACATTCGGCTCTTAGAAGGGTAACCGAACATGGATATGCAATAGTCCGCGATATTTGTCTCGGTTATAAAGGTTTCTCTCTAATACGAGTTTCTCGAGGAGGACACCTTTTTACCTTTACCTACTTTTATATACCTTTACCTAATGATTATGGAGGTACCTTGTCAAGACCAGAGAATGACTTTTGCTTATCGAAGACTGTGTTTCGTTTTTTCATTTAATTTCTGGCTACGGGTTCCGAAATATAGCAATTTGTGTTGTAGGTGCATTCTGAGGGCGAGGCGGGTGCAGGGGGCGCGGGGGGCGCAGGGTCTCTGGGGGCGGAGGCCCTCGCGGCGCAAATGGCTCGCTTCAAGAGACTCTCTTTGCGGAAACTGCGCGCGTGGCGCTCCTGAGTGTTGCAGGTAGGCGTTGCCTAGCTTAATCGACGGAGGAGACGCACTTAAAGATATTTCCCCTTCCTATGCGTCTCCTCCTTCGAAAAATCCACTTCAATCAATATGAATGTTTACAGGTAATACGTCGTCTCGGTACCAGCCTGGCGAACCATCGAGCGTCCCTCTCTTCCGAGCTGGGCTCGCTGTGGGACTTCATCAGGATAGACCGGGACCGGCGTCGCTCGGCTCACTCCACCACGTACGAGTCAATCGACTCCAAATCTCCAGTCAGACTGGCCAGGGATCTACTCCAAGTTGTCCAAGAGACAGTCTTCGCGAAGAAACTAGAAGAAACCCCGAAACGATGTCCTTTAGTTAAAGAAGAATCTGATTTGACTACTTCTGATGATGAAGAAGAAGGTACCGATAGAATAGCTAATTTGATTGACTTCTTTTTTACTATAGTAAAGAGTCAGAAAGAAGGAAGGAAGGGTAGTAGTGGAAGTTGCTTTAAGGGTGAAGTAAGTCCAGATGAAGAGAAATGTATACCAACAAGAGTGAATACAGAATTGGAACAGAAAATGGAAACACTAATGGAATTCTTAGCTACGACTGGATGTATGGAAAATGAAAATGAAGGGAAAGATGAGAAGAAAATAACTCTAATGGAATTTCTCTTCGGTCCTGATGAAAGAAAATGGGAAACACCTCTAATAGAGATAAACGGGAAAAGTATATCTGAATCTAACATCAATGTCAAGAATATATCATTCATTGACGAAACACCGGTGGATGATAGTAATGAGACATTAGTTGAAATGCTACTCAAATACATAGAGAATTATGGTAGCAAAGAGAAATTCAAAGATACAAGTAAATCAATATCTGTGACTCCTTCATTGTCAGAGAAATCTAAATCTGATATGACGATAAGTAGACTTGAAACATTAAGTGATGTAAGCAAAACAAAATCTGATTCTACCCTCACACATACACAAGATACGGTTATAGAAATAAATGATTTAAGGTCTGATAAATCTAGTCGCAGGATATCAGAAACTGTTGTAGATTTGAGTTTCATTAAAGAAGATTTGGAAAATATATTCGAAGAAGCGATCATAAGGATATGTGAACTCAAAATGATATTCGAAGACGATACAATGAGCGATCAAGAGGATTTAGAAAACTTCAACGCATACACAAAACCTCCTACACTTCAATACATACAATGTCTACCGTATAGCGTCGAACTATCTGATATACTAGAAGAAGACGAGCCATCTTCTAGAGGATTAGAAAGGATAGCTGAAGAAGATCGTCTAGCACACATTAAACAACTAGCAGAAGAAGTAGTACGAGAAATAGAAAGGAAATTACAACGTTACACTTACGAAGAGTATGATGATAGCTCTGGACCATCCACAGAAGAATACAGCAGGGAATATGAATTAAGCACCAGATCTATCAGTCTTATAGACTTAAGGAATATACCAGATTTACCTCCAAGCATGATTATCAAACCTAGAGTATTGAAACTTGATAAAGCGACGTCTACAACGGAAATCTCTGAATCGATATCCGAATTGTCGAGACGTAACTCTGCTTGTATGACTGAAGATACTGTCTTAACATCTAGTTCAGAAAGAAATGATCGTGCTATGGATAAAATTGAATCATTGCACAAGTTCTTCTCTAAATCTAGATTGGAAATTATAGATGAAAGTATTGAAGAGAACGCTGATAAAATTAAAAGTCCTAAATTTTTATCTGAATCGAATAATTCTAAGAATGATACTAAAGTCGGTCAAGCGAGTCTTGATGATGTTGAAGAGTTACAGGATGATAATGATTTGAAAACTGACATTGATATGAGCGAATTTGACACTGACATTGACGGCAAAATGGAATCGAGCGGGAAAACGGATACGTAAATAAAATTCTAAATATTTTTATTAGTTATAGGAGTAGAGTTTAACCCTTAATGTTAACATGTTAAAAGAAAAACATATTTTAATACCTAACCTTTAAAAACTTTATCTTACAGAATAATAACATCTATCACAAAGAGATATTATACATAGAGGGACTGCTCCATAGTAATTTGACGTTAAAATGCGTGCAGCGAAAAAAATATTTAAAAAAAATCTTGCCCGTATGATGCAAATTTTCCCAAGTTTGGGAAAATGTGTTAAACTAAAACATTCATTAAAATGTTAATTATCGTTTTTCATTGTTATTATTTTATTTAAAACAATTTAAATCCAAACAATTTTTAACAAAGACTATTTTTGTTTTACGGTTGTTACAAAATTTTAATTAGCGATTTAAAAATGTCTCTATTAATTATGATATTAAACTTTAGTAAATACTATGAAATAAAATTTAAATTTGAGAAAGAGGTTACATTCGGTCGACTTTTTATGTCGGCAAATGTAATTTAGAGGTTAACACTAGGGGAAATCTCCTTACGTTTGACCTCCTGAGGCCAAAGAAAATGCCTCACTTATAGGCTTCGAGTGTTCCATCTATAGTATAATATATCTTTGATCTGTCAATTGTCAATTTCTTACAATTTACTATAACCTACTAAAAGCTACTTTTTAGTAGTATTAACATGTACCGACAGTGCCAAAATGGCGGGAATCCATGGACAAAATATAGCAGTTTATAATAATCTTCATAAAACGGTCAAACATATCAAAATATCTCTAATAAAAAATATTATCAGATTATCAATAACAAAATTGAATATAAACAAAATGGCGGCCAAGCCAATCTCGAACGTTCGAGAACAAATAGTGAGATTTTTATATTAATAAATTAAAATGTTATTATTATGCGTTTATATTTAAAATATTGTATATTTAACCCAAAGTTTATACTTCTAATATTATCTATATGAGAATTTTATAAATGTAAATATGTACGTTCTAAAAATCTTTCTATTTGAAATTATTTACAATAATGTTAAACAATTTAATTCATACGAAATGAGTTAAAAGGAACAGGTACATTTGCTACGAAACGATTCTATAGCGAACGTCAAAAATTTATGGAACTGACGACGTTCTATATCTCACACGTGACAAGCATTTGACTTATCGAATGACAATGTGAGTTACATTTTTGACGATTCCATCAGCGATATCGCTAAGCGAAAATGACTTTGGGTAGCCCCTCAGATGTCTAAGTAAAACCCCCATTCCCTTAAGTTTTTGCTCACAGGCACTGGTAGCCCTTACGTAGCCTTGACTCAAGTTGAGACCCGACTGGGGTCCATGAAAGACCCAGCCCAGTTTCACAAAACACAATTCCAAATATTTTTATTCCCAAAAATTTAATCTATCCCCTTCGAAAGAAGCCTAGGGGTCCACCGAAATCAAAACAAATCTGGCAACCTCTGATTTAGTAGTTTTTTCGTAGGGGGTATAACTGACAGCTATAATCTGTGGTAATTTAAGAGGAAGAAGTTCCTTACAATATTATTTGGTTTCTTTGCAACCAATTGCTTTAACCCTATTTTTCATTTCTAGATCATAGTATTAATTAAAATTATCTCATTTTTTTTTTTTTTTATATGAGAAGTGGGCAAACGAGCAGCGGATCGCCTAAGTTAGGTAATCCGACGCCCACGGACACCTGCAACGCCAGAGGAACCGCAGATGTGTTGCCGGCCTTTAAGGGAGGAGTACGCTCTTTTCTTGAAGGCCCCTAAGTCGTAACCGTTTGGAAATACCGCTGAGGACAGAGTGTTCCACAACGCGGCCGTGCGAGGTAAAAAGTTACGCGAAAACCTCGTCGTTGTGGAATGCCAACCATCGAGGTGGTGACGATGGAAGTTGGCACTCTGCCTACTTGTACGATGACGGAACTCAGCGGCAGGGATAGTTCCAAACAATTCTTCGGAACACTCCCCGTGGTATAGGCGGTAGAAAATGCATAGAAATATATAGTGAGAGCTTGCCTATTTGATTAAAAAAATATGTTTTTCGTTGTATAGATTAAAAAAATACTTTTTTTTAACCTGTGTCTTAACCTTAAAATCTTTGTAAAAATTGTTGTAAGTAGTTTGAATATACTTTTATTGTTTAAAACAAATTGCAATATTAATATAATAGTTTTTGTTACACCAATTATAGTAAAATAAGGCGCTGCTATCGGTTGCCAGATACAGTCGAACCTGGGTAAGCGACAGTCCAAGGGATCGCGATATTTGTCTCGTTTATACAGGTTGTCCGCCGGGACCAGAGAATGATTCTCGTTTAACCAGGCTTAACAGTACATAAAACTTATGGACATAGAAATAAAGCTGGCTACAGACGCTCAGCTTTAACTGTACAGTTCGACTGCGCAGTTAAAACTGACGTGTGTAGACAAAACTGAGAACTGCAGAGTTCGATTGTGCGATTCAAATTGACGTATACATCAGTATTAACTGTACAAATTAAACTGAACGTCTGTCACCGGTTTAAGGCGATTGTGAGCTAACATAATAGGCTATTTGACAGGATTACTACATTCCATATTTTATATTTAATATAGAATTATCAGATAATAGCCTAAAAAGACTTAAATCAATAAAAAATAAACAGAATACGGTATTTTTTGAGAATCGCAGGTAATGCCCTATGATGGTCACGTGACACCGTGACGTCACGAGCCATCTTTAATCATGGCCTCTGACGTTCTTCGTATAATTTAAAACAATTGCCCAAAAATGAGTCAAACAGCCTATTTAGTTGCACCTTTTAATGGGTATAACTTGTCTAATATAATTAACAATGAAATTTATAGTAAAAGGCCTTCAGAGGCTTTCTATTCACCTCATTTTTCAGGACACAAGAGGATATATGTATTACAACAGAAATTAAACTTATTTTATTGCGAAATTGTTTCTTTCATTTATTAACTAGCGACTAACTGCATCTCACGGGTTCAATTATTGTTAGTATGGTAATATACAATGTTCACAGTTTTTCTGTAGTGTATTTAATATCAGTTTTGCACCCGTGCGAAGCTAGGACGGGTCGCTAGTTATATATATAAACCTTCCTTATGAATCACTCTATCTATTAAAAAAAACCGCATCAAAATCCGTTGCGTAGTTTTAAAGATTCAAGCATATATAGGGACAAACATAAAAAAGCGTTATTGTTTTATACTATGAAAGAATAAGGATCAAGTGGTTATTTAGTTGCGCAATTTTAAAACTAAACTGAATAAAAATTCTGTTATTGGCTAATGTTTGTTGTTAAATGTTACGTCTGGTCTGCGATTTATAATTGTTGGTCAAAGCTGCCAGACGTACGCCGACGATAGTGCCAGTTTCGACACACATGGTCCCAGTAAGGGCTACTGGCGCCTGTGTGCAAAAAATGAATTTTGGCGCCTATTAAGCTTTTTTGATGGTAAGTAGGTGCTTAAAATATAGCAAAGAACTGAATTTTTTTTTGGCTCTTGTCTTTGGCGCCCTTAAGAATGGCGCCCGTGTGTATTGCTTTGCATGTATGGTAGCGGGACAATTATACAGTTTCTATTACGACGATTACTAACGAAACTGTATTTTCGATACCTTACGGTACACAACGGTAGATTCGATTATTTACGTTGGCTAATTGGGAAAATATATGAAAATATAGATCAAAATAAGGTATTTAAGACAATAAAAAAATAGCGATTTTGCACTTTCGATACAATACGTAGGCGCCGTCGATATGTAAGAGGAGTTATACTTTGCAAGCTGTTACTATGTTGAGAAGACTTCGTCAGAGTCCAATGTAAATAAAATATTGATATGTCCCCATACAGCTAATGTCAAGATAATTGTGATATATTTATTTTTTATTTAAACTTCCAAATGTAATGTTCATTGGGATATGTTGAGGAAAATCAAACAATGAAGAAGTAATTTTTTTTAATATTTATTTGTATAATTTTATAGCATACTAGCTGTTGTGCGCAACTTCGTCCGAGCTTATGTTATTCGGGGATAATGTAGCTTTCTATGAGTGAAAGAATTTTTGAAATCGGTCAAGTAGTTCTTGAGTTATTTCAATACAAACAAAAATACAAAGTTTCTCTTTATAATATTAGTATAGATAATTCCTTACAAGTACAATTAGGACAACTGACGGTGTTACATTTACAAGATTGAACAACGTATCCGTTTAGACGCAGGATGACGTATCCCGTTTGGGCAACTTACACTTCCTTTACTTTACAAACTTTATATCGCTGATGGAATCGATAAAAATCTATGAAACGGGAAGCTACCCAAAGCGCCTTCGCTACGAAGCGATTCTATAGCGAATGTCAAAAGTGTTTAAAACTGACATTGACGCTCGACTTATCGAATGTCAATGTCAGTTTCATAATTTTTTGTCGACTCAATCGGTGCTATCGTCAATAGAAAGATACTTTAGCTGTCAATTATATCTAAGAAGCCTGTCACTGATCTATAGAGGGCAGCGTCAACGTTGTTTAAAGCCTTGTTCGCACCAGGATAGTATTTTAGTCGAGTAGCAAGTAGAATTTATCTGAACAAAGGATTTACTACTATTCGGACTCGTTTAAGCCTAAACCTACGCACTAGGATAGCAATTTAATAACTAAACGTGTCCGAAGAGCAACATTTTAGTAGAATAGATTAGTAAATCCTTTGTTCGGGTACTCGCTACTTGCTACTCGATTAAAATACTATCCTAGTGTGTACAAGGCTTAAGAGAGAGTAATTTTTCTTGAGGCCACTTCCAGCGGCCAAACTGTATTTACTATCCATTCTTGATAGCCATCATAGGAAGTATTAGTATAAGAACTATATCCTTGGACCCCACACTTCTCGCCCCAAGACACGAGGCCTACGACAAAGTACGAACAAGGTACGAAAGTTTTGCTGGTCGCCATCAAAGGACCACCGCTGTCACCCTGAAATTAATGAGTAAACAGTTGACTTTTTATACTACTAAGTGTTGGCAACTTCGTTCGCGGGGAATTAAAAGATATAGCCTATGTTATTCGGGGATAGTGTAGCTTTCTAACGGTGGAAGAATTTCTTTTTAACAATGGTAGAGCTCGCTTTAACATCTTCGCACGAATTGCCCGGCTCGTCCGGTGAAATACCACGAGCACACAGAAGACAGACGTGAAATGGAAGCCCGTGTTTCGTCTGATGAGTGTGGTGCCGAAGGCCTCATTTTAGTCCACTTTCCCTTCCTATCCTTTTCTTCTAAGGAAATGATGGGAAGGGAAAGTTGATTGGCGGGGGAGGGGACGCATAGGAAAAGGTATTATCCTCATGCTGTGCGTCTCCGTAGATGAAGGCTAGGTAACACATCTGCAATTGCAGATGTCTAAGGGCAGTTCGCTTCGCTATTTCAGCGAGTCCAGATGGCCACTTGCTCGTTTACCACTTTATATTATAAAAAGGCACATTGCGACAAGCTGAATTACTAAAATGATATATTAGTATTTAGTAGTAATTTTTCACCTGACAAGAATCCTGTCCTATCCGTTCAAGCCCTGATCTGGCGCATATCATAGTTCTTGGGCGCCACACAACATTTTTTTTTTTTTCCATTTTATTCTTGCACACTTCGTGATCATACTCTTGATATAATGTTGCCTAAAAATGCAATAAAATATTATAATCTTCACCAGCTCACGTGGACACGGAGTCTACTCCAAGGTGACTAGGCCATAGTCAACGCTGGCTCTGTTCGGGTTGCTCGACTACACACATATCTTTGAATTTATTTACAAATATGGCAGACATCACGATGTTTTCCTTCACCTTAAAGCCTTGTTCGCATTAGTAGCATCCGAAAAAAGGATTTACTATTGTTCGGACTCGCTTAAGTCTAAACCTACGCGCTAGGATAGTAATTTAATAATTAAACTTGTCCGAACAGCAACATTTTACAAGAAAAGAATAATAAATCCTTTGTTTGGATATTTTCTACTTGCTACTCGACTAAGATACTATCTTGGTTAAAGATTAAGAGCGTCGGGTTAATGTACATATGAAACACATTGATATGGCGGTATTCGAACTCAGGACCTGCATTACAAGTCAAGAGCTAAACCACTGAGCTCTGACTCCCATGTGTTTGATTATCAGGTTGGATCTAATTGAGAAGCGCCGGTGCTCGTTTTCCCCTTCTATGAAAAAAACGCTAAGTAGAATCGTAGTACTAACCTTTAGTAAATTATCGCTTGTATTACCTCTCTGGCTAACTTTACCCCATCCTGCCACAATGTTAGTGCGGTGCTCGCTATCCTTAGAACCAGGGAATGGAAGGCACGCTGGTCGTATGAATTCCGAAAATTTAACACTGTAAACAATCATACAAATTAATTATCTATATACAGGGTGTCCCGTAAGTCGACGTCAAAACTGACTTAGGTGATAGAGCAAGTCCTATAAGAGACACCAGAAAAATATAAAAAAAATCTATGTCTAATAGTTTTTGAACTATAGCAGTTTCTAAATTTTTTGTGTGTTGGAATTTTAGCTCCGATACCTACAACTCTTTACTTTTTTTTAATTTTATTTTTCTTCGCTAATCTTATATAGTGTTTGTAGCTAAAAAACACGGGTGTATTTTTTTCGAAAAGTTAGAAACTGCTATAATTCAAAAACTATTTACACATAGATTTTTTCAAATATTTTTCTGGTGTCTCTTAGGACTTGCTCTAACACCTGTGTCAGTTTTGGCGTCGACTTACGGGTCATCCTGTAGATAAAAGAGTAGACGTAAATCTTGAAATCAACGCGCAGCCAAAACTACTGTGGCTAGAGACTTGAAATTTTGTATAGAGGTTACTGTTACTACGTAGGTGTGTACTAAGAAAGGATTTTAAGAAATTCGACCCCACAGAGTCCGAAATGGGGGCTCCAAAGTTTTTATGGGGTTCCTAGAAACTTGAAATTTTGCATAGGGGTTTCTATTGCTTTTTCATTTAGTACTACCGACCCGCCCCGCCTTCGCACGGGTGCAAATCGGTATAATGCTGATACTATATACTGCAGCGTTTGCAATATAAGCGCTAAAAATGTGTTAATTCACGACATCATATTAAAAACCTCTAAATTACCAGTGTTACTCCACCATATTGTGAATGTATTATACATGAAAACCTTCCTTATGAATCACTCTATCTATTAAAAAAACCGCATCAACATCCGTTGCGTAGTTTTAAAGATTCAAGCATATATAGGGACAAACATAAAAAAGCGTTATTGTTTAATACTATGTAAGGATAAGGATAAGGAATAGCTAGTTATTTTAAAAACGGTTGTAATTAACTTATAATGATAGTATAAGTGGCTCACCGAGTATGAAGCTTGAGGAGGGCAATGTCGTTTTCCTTCGTCGTGGCATTATATTGAGGATGCTTCAGTCTTTGCACAACGTAGTAGAGTTGACCGCTTGGAATGTCGTTCTTATATAAAGTCCCCAACAAAGCGTATCTGACAACTAGTCTGAAGCAAAATAAGTCATGTATTTATTGATGGGCTGACAGCTCGAGTTTTTATCCGAAACGGATAAAAACCCGTATAATTAGGAAACCAAAGTATCGAAATGTGTTACTCCAATTTCCTCAGTATTGCTAGGGTCAATTCTTTTTTCCCTTTTCGCCATGAGATCCTGGTAGACCTATACATACGCGGAAGTACCTAATAATTTTGCATTCAAAAGTTGTTTTCATCATTAAATTAATTAACAAAGTATGTTAGATATAATTTTATTTTTGTTATTCTTCTATTCCAATCTCGTTTATTCATAAAAAAAACCATGTTTATGTTAAATTAGATTTATGAAATGACAGATAGTTTTTATCCACGTTTTTGGTAAAAATCACGCCGAAAAGATAGAAAATATGAGTATTTATCCATTTTGAGTTTTTATACGGATGAAATCCCAACACTACGTATTAATCCAAAACTTAAACTTTAAAGTAACGAAAAACCATCAAATACACTTTTCAACAATATTTAAGTTTTTCAATTATTTTGATAAAATTATGTGATACTGTAATATAGATAGTCAATGTTTATATTGTATAACCTGTTGCTCGCGTCTTCGTCCGCTAGAAATTACAAAAATATAGCCTATGTTACTCGGGGATCATGTAGCTTTCTATGAGTGAAAGACATTTTGAAATCGGCTCAGTAGTTTTTTTTACGCGAAATACAAAATAAAATAGACGTTTTGTTTACAAAAAAAACTACTGATTTTTGCGCATTTGTAGATGAAAGAATAACTAAAAAGAAGTACGTGCGTGCGTCGCTTAATAGCAACATAGATTTATTTTTACTTAAGTGCTACTATCTACCTTTTATGTTAGTCAATGTATGATTATTTAGACCAGGGATCCCCAAACTGTGTTGGACAAGTGACGCCTTTTCCGAAATGAACTGTTACCTCAGACCTCCAATGGCCAAATTACCTACTTTTAAGATCGACCTTATTCATAATGGTCCGCTTACTAAAAACTACTACAGAGTGTTATTTTCCATCCTGACTTAGTTCAATAAAAGACAGAGTGAGAATTAACAATGCTTTAAATTAGCAGACTATTATGAATAAGGGTCTATCTTTTGCTTTTCCTATTACATAGGTACTAAGGATTTTTAGATCTCGTCGACTTCCAAAATCAGTTTTCTGCCGAACCCTAGGAAACCGATCGACCACGTTAGGAATCCCTGGTTTAGACAGTACGAGGCGGGGTAACTCACTCGCGGCTGCCAACTGCGTGCGCCGCTGTCAGTATATAATATTCGCTTATCAGCGAGCCGCCGCCGATCCAAGTGATGTTCACCATGCCCTCTGTTTTAGTGCCTGTGACTGCCTGAAAAATAATCCACGTCTCTAATAGTTCAACAATCCTATTTGACCCGGGGATATGCAGCGTTGTCACTGTTAGTATTGTCAGAAAATATGTAAAGTTAGGGACAGAAAATGACAAACATTTCGAAACAGCCTGAGGAGAATCCGGTGAAAATTTGCTTACTTTAACAGGTAATGAACCATTTTTTTTATAAGAAAAGGGGGGCAAACGAGCAGCGCGAGCACCGAGGTGATCATCGACGCCCTGCGACATCTGCAATACCAGAGGAACCACAGATGCGTTGCTTGCCTTTTAGGAGGTGATATTAAGTGTCACTTATGCTCACAGAGTTAGAAAAGTTTGTCGGTCTGTAACTTGCTACTTGTGGCAACTCGCCTACTGATGGGCACCGTACACTCGTCAATAATTTAAAGAAAGAATGAAAGAAAGAGAGAAAACACATTTATTGCCACACAAATTGTTTCACAATAAAATAAAATATTTAAAGAAGAAGTAAAAAGCAATGGGATCCATTGGATGGGAGCATTGCGGGAGAATTACTATTCTAGTGCGTAGGTTTAGGCTTAAACGTGTCCAAACAGTAGTGAATCCTTTGTTCGGATAAATGCTACTTGCTACTCGACTAAAACACTATCCTGGTGCGACAAGACTTTATAGATTGCATGGTAATATTTAGTACATTCTATCACAAAAAATAATGTAAACTTCGGACCGTTTGGTATAGTTTATTGAGTTCTATTGTTATTAGTTGGATATTCTCTTCACTCACCATGTGCGGGAATTCCGTATTCTGTGCTGGGTCACCGTCAGTTATCTTGACCCCGTTCTTGAATCTGTCGCACGTGTCTCTCTTGTACATGTCGTCCTCGTCTTTCACACATTTACTTCCGAGTTTCGAGTACGCGTAACATGCTAAAATTTGAACACTAAAGCCTTAAGCCTATTACACTTAAACCTATTTTAGTCGAGTAGCAAGTATCCGAACAAGGGATTTACTAATCTATTCTACTAAAATGTTGGTGTTTGGACACGTTTAGTCAGTAAATTACTACCCTAGTGCGTATGTTTAGGCTTAACGAGTCCGAACTGTAGTAAATCCTTTGTTCGGATACTTGCTACTTGCTACTCAACTAAAATACTATCCTAGTGTGTACGAGGCTTAAGCGCTCTAACAAAATCGCATACGGAGTAACGGACTAAAAATCTATGTCACTGTTTTTGTCACGTTACGTATATTTCGTTTATAAATTTGTCTCATTCGCTGTCAGTATGAGATATATGACATGTGGTTCTTTTAATCTATGTAACAAGAAATACATCCGTTCTTACCATCGTATATAACACTCTGATGAGGAGATAGCGGTTGTCGTGCACTCGGTTTTTCCAATTCCTCACATGATGGTGAGTTGTCGAACCTAAGAGCGGTGAAGTCGTCTACAACGTGGCAACATTTTACAGGGAATGTCCCGTTGAATCGACATTCCTTAAAAAAAATCTTTACTTTACACTAGTTTAAAAAATGGCAGTTTAACTTCGTTGTAAGAAACTGGAACACCACGAACGACCGTGATTGTACACCTATATATAAAGAGGAAACATTGGTTTTTTTTTTATATGTATAGACTCAATAACTGGGCCGATTTCAAAAAGTCTTTCACCAATAGAAAGCTACATTATCACTGAGTAACGGAGACTATGTGTTTTAATTCCGCGTGGACAAAGTCGGCAGCAACAGCTAGTTTTAAATACAGATGACGTAACAATGTTATAGTACAGTCGGAGACATCCACGGTGTTCCAGTTACAAATTTTTTTTTGTTTATTTCAATTTTCCATTGGTTATTGTTTCCACCAAAGAGACATACATAGAGGGAGCGCTCCATACTAATTTGACGCTCAAATGCGTGCAGCGAAGGAAATTATTAATAAAAAATCTTGCCAGTATCAAGAAAATTTTCCCTAATTTGGGAAAATGTGGTTTTTTATTTAATTTTTTAAATAAACAATAGAATAAACTAAAATATTCATTAAAACTTTAATTATCGTTTTTCATTATTATTATTTTATTTAAAACAATTTAAATCCAAAAACAATTTTTAACAAAAACTATTTTTGTTTTATGTTTGTTATAAATTTTTAATTAGCGTTTTAAAAATGTCTCGATTAATTATAATATTAGACTATAGTAAATACTATGAAATAAAAATTAAATTTAAGAAAAATTCGGTCGGCTTTTTGCCCATAGACATCTGCAATTGCAGATGCGTTGCCTACCCCTAAGCTACGGAGGATCACAGCAAGAGGATAATTCTTCCTCCTATGCGTCCTGTCCCCCGGCCCCTTCCCCTTTCCATCATTTCCTTATAAGAAAAGTATAGGAAGGAAAAGTGGACTAAAATTAGTCCTCTGGCACCACTCTCGTCAGACGAAACACGGAATTGCTTCCATTTGACGTCTGTCTTCTGTGTGGTCGTGGTATTTCACCGGGCGAGCCAATATGTTATTGCGGACTCTACCACTGATAACTCTCCCGAATCAAAGTAATGTATTTAAATAATTCGTTCTTTCTACTTACAATATCGCCGTCCTTAAAGAATCCAGCGGTGAATGTTTGTATTAATTGTTTGACATCCATGTGTAGAGATTTTGGTACTTGTGGCGTTGTTATTGTTGGCTTAATTGTTACTACTGGCTTAATTGTTACTGCTTCAACGCAACACACATATCTTTCGGCACCGCGAAAGAAACAATTCTGCAAAGTTTAAAATTGTCAAGTTACCCCATAACAACTAAAAAAATAGTTAAAATTACTAGTTAATTTGACCCATGTAGTATAGTTCGACCCATGATGAGTTCCATTATTCCGCAACTCCACGACTAGCGCGTATTTAGTGTGAATTAAGCCTTGTTCGCACTAGGATAGTATTTTAGTCGAGTAGCAAGTATCCGAACAAAGGATTTACTAATCTATTCTACTAAAATGTTGCTGTTCGGACACGTTTAGTTACTATATTACTACTCTAGTGCGTAGGTTTAGGCTTAAACAAGCCCGAACAGTAGTAAATCCGTTTTTCGGATAAATGTTACTTGCTACTCGACTAAAATACTATCCTGGTGCGAATAAAAATCTATGAGGGTTCAATTTTTTGAATATAAAGAGAGAAACTTTGTACTTTTGTATGTATTGAAATAACTCAAGAATTATTGGGCCGATTTCAAAAATTCTTTCACTCATTGAAAGCTACATCATCCCCGAGTAATATAGGCTATATTTAATTCCACACAGACGTACTCGCGCACTACAGTTAGTAGAAAATAAATGTATATTACCGTTACTTTTATCCTTCGTTGGATGAGATTTATCGCATTTTCACAGTCTTCTATATACCTACACACACCGGTTTCATTATCATTTGTTGTACATACGGAACCTTTAACAAAATATTGATTAATATTAAAAAAAAAACAAAAGCATAACCTTCAATTCGGACAAGGCGTTTGAGATATCTTTCCCGCTGTTTTCCGGTTGGTTCTATGCTGGGAAGCTTTGTAAAAATGGAATGCCATATATATCATTATAGTCCTTTTCATAATTAGCTATTTATTTTTAAAAAAATCAAATGTCTTTTCTAAAAAAATATTTTTAACCTACTTCCAACAGAAGGAGGTTATCAAGTCAATGCGTTTTTTATGTATGTTCAGAAATTAAGCAGCGAATTCTGAACCGATTTGATTCTATTTTTGTTCGATGCAAATTACCTGCCATTTGGTCCTATATTCACGTTTTAAAAAAACTATTTTTGAACAAAAAAAACAACCTGTAACTGTTTAAAACAAAACAAAAAAAAATCACCTTCTTCATAAACATCTTCATCAGAAAACACTAAATGCAATGTAAAAAAAAATATAATAATTGCTTTATTCATATTAATAAAGCAGACATGTGTCTGCTACAAAATACGTCAACGACTAAATTATAATGGCCATCTTGAAGTGTATCATAGGTCAAATGATAATTTACTGTTTAAAGTATTTGCATACGACAGGGAATTGGTATTTATATTATCTAAATTGTTGTTAATAAAAAAAATAAGGGCTGGAATAACGAAACCGGAGTCATTTTACAGCGATCGTATTAGCTAAGAAGTAAAAAAAGCATACACGAATCCAGAATAAGGAGGCATTAAATATTTTTAGATAATTTTCATACAATACAGTTTTTAACTGTGGTAAAGCCCGCTTTAACATCTTCGCACGAATTGTCCGGCTCGTCCGGTGAAATACCACGACCACACAGAAGACAGGCGTCAAATGGAAGCTATTCCGTGTTTCGTCTGATGAGTGTGGTGCCGGAGGCCTATTTTAATCCACTTTCCCTTCCTATCCTATTAATGTAGGTAATGATGGGAAGAGGTAGTACATTTTTCGGGAGAGGAATTATTCTCTTGCTGTGTCTCGTCCTCCGTAGATTAAGGGTAGGCATCGCATCTGCAATTCCAAATGTCTGGTCGGCGGTCGCTTTATTATATTAGCGAATACAGGTGGCTAGATCGTTTGCCACTTGATAAAAAAAATCAACTTAAAAACATGATTAGGGCATACTAGGCAATTCCTACGCTATAATCATATACTACAAGAAACAGGTACCATGTAACTATTGTACCAGTTTGTTTGTCATCCCTAGTGACTAAAGATAACAATAGGAAAACCCTGGACTGTTTATGCTAGTAAAATACAAAATAAAATGGGAATTACGCATTACAGAACAAAGGTCAAGTTTAATTGGTTGAACGGTTTTTGTATAGCGATGAAGCGCATCGGTATAGTAGTAGTAACTTTTTTATTCCTGAATTGAATAAACATGATGTCCAAATGTGGTTTCAACAAGAAAGGAAAAAGGCGGGAAGGGTAGGATAATTTGGCAGGGTAGGGGACATATGGGAAGGGGAAATATCTTGTTCCAGTGAGTCCTTGCTTCGTCAGGACGATAGAAAAAGCATCTGTAATAGCAGATGTCGCTTCGCTCTTTCGGCGAATGCACGTACCCGCGTACTAGTTTGTCACAGATTTTTAAAAAAGCGTCTCCACCCCACTTCCAACTCTAAACCCTGCAAATATTGACAAACTTGAGTACAATAGATGTAAGTCTGCTCTAAGTAGAAGCTAATTGAAACTAAACACTTTGCTATTATATTTGTCAATAACTCGATAACCCCATAAGCTACACATTTACAATCATACACAAAAATAAAGTATAAGCAAAGACCTTTACAACGACATATGGCTCGTTGCTAGACTAGGTAGACCAGATCGCCCATTCTCTTTTTTAGAAAGACACGTTTGGTGATCGCCTAATTTCACGTTTTAGGTGAATTGGCCTCCAAGATCTTATGATTTAACACCGCTAGACTACTTTCAAGGGCTATGTAAAGTCATTGTTCTATACGGATATGCCAATTGAACATTTGAAAGACAACATTCGCCGTGTTATTGCCGAATTGGACGTCCAAACTGGAATTATTCCGCGCCAGTCGTGACGGTCATATGCCAGAAATCATATTTAAAATGTAATGTAACATGCAAAGAGATATTATACATAGAGGGAGCGCTCCAAAGTAATTTGACGTTCAAATGCCTGCCAAGAACGAAATATTAAAAAAGAAAAATCTTACCAGTATCATGAAAAAATTTCCCACGTTTGGGAAAATGTGTGTTTTTTATTTTTAAATAAACAGTAGAATAAACTAAAATATTCATTAAAATGTTAATTATCGTTTTTCATCATTATTATTTTATTTAAAACAATTTAAATCCTATTAATTTTTAACAAACACTATTTTTGTTTTTTGGTTGTTATAAATTTTTAATTAGCGTTTTAAAAAAGTCTCGATTAATTATAATATTAAACTTTAGTAAATACTATCAAATAAAATTTAAATTTGAGAAAATAGGTTACATTCGGTCGACTTTTTATGTCGGCAAATGTAATTTAGAGGTCAGCACTAGGGGAAATCTCCCTACGTGAGACCTCCGGAGGTCAAAGAAAATGCCTCACTTTTAGGCTTCAAATGTTCCATCTATAGTATAATATATCTTTGGCCACAAGATTACCTTTCGGATAAATAAAGTTTATATCAATTGAATAATCCATCGTTGTTTCATTGCAACTTAAAGTTCTATGCCTCTATAAAAAACACCATTTTTTTCCTTATTATTCTTTACGAAGTTTTCGCCCTAATATTTTATCAATACTGCACATAAGTGATAACAGATAAAATATCTTTAAAATTCTTCAAAACTTAAGGAAAAAATGATGAAAACGGTTTATTATAAAACAAGTAGCATTTATCCGATCAAATGATTTACTACTGTTCGGACTCGTTTAAGCCTAAACCTACGTTCTAGGGTAGTATTTTAGTAAGTAACCGAACAGCAACATTTTAGTAGAATAGATTTGTTTGCGCCAATACGCCTTTTAAATTATAATAGCAATTTTACGCGTTCACACCGCATCTGAAGTTATTTAATTACTACTCCGCTGCATGGCCCCTTTACAAGATTAGATTCCTTCTTTCTGGTCTGCCTTTTTTAATACATTATATATTTTTCTTATCTTTACAGTTAATAAGAGTATTTATTTATAGATGTTGCTGGCCTCCGTCTGCGTCGAAAAAAAATATAACAAACTCGGGGATAATGTAGCTTTCTATGAGTGAAAGAATTTTTGAAATCGGCTCAGTAGTTTTAAATAATTACTTACAAAAATCCTTATCCTTACATAATATAAAACAAAACTAGGTAACGGATTTTGATGTATAATACATTCACAATATAGTAGAGTATTCCATAATTTAGAGGTTTTTAATATGATGTCGTAAATTAACACATTTTTAGCGCTTACATTGCAAACGCTGTAGTATTTAGTATCAGCATTATACCGATTTGCACCCGTGCGAAGCCGTGGAGGACTTCGTCCGCGTGGAATTACAAAATCTAACATATTACTTGGGGATAATATAGCTTTCTATTCCTAGGGCTTCATTAGACCGATGTCTCAATTTTCCGCAAACTCTGTCTAATAAATGAGAATGTCCGTGAAGAAGCGAGCGTATCACCTCCTCAAAGGCCGGCAACGCATCTGTGGTTCCTCTAGTATTGATGTCGCAGGGCGTCGTTGATCACCTCGGTGTTCCCGCTGCACGTTTGCCCCTTATTCTCATAAGAAAAAACGAAGCTCTTGGGCATTGGTGAAATAATTTTTTATATGAACTCGGTAGTTTTTGAGTTACAATACATACAAAGATGCAACAAGTCGAGTTATCAGTTAATTAGTTTTAGCACAGATAATATAATACTATGGAATTTCATTTTATTAGGGTTGTCACAATAAGTTGATACAAATGAAACAAGGTATGTGTTAATTTCTTTTAACTCATTTCAATTTTAAGCGTAATGTCAACCCTGGATACTACCGGTGCCGCACATACACGTACCACATACACACATTTAACAGAAGCTTAGTTCAGATAAACACCATTAGAGAGCGCAATAATTAAAATAGTACATATAAGAAGTAATAAAATTTTACAAATGCTTAGTGTTACGTGTTATTTGACGTTCAAAGTAATACTAAAGAAAGTAAATATTAGTTTATTTTGGTTATCAAATCGCTAAATTGCTGCGTTTTGTTTCCTAATTTCAATACTCTTCTTGTAACGCCATCTAGTGAAATAAAAATAAACTAAAAAACTTTTCTATGAGATGGAACCCTGTGGTTTTAGTAATATTAAATGTCCCCCTTATTACCATAAGTTTTACTCAGTCTAAAGCCTTGTACGCACCAGGATGGTATTTTCGTCGAGTAGCAAGTATCCAAACAAAGGATTTACTAATCAGCTCTACTAAAATGTTGCTGTTCGGACACGTTTAGTTACTAAATTACTACCCTAGTGCGTAGGTTTAGGCTTAAACGAGTCCGAACAGTAGTAAATCCTTTGATCGGATAAATGCTACTTGCTACTCGATTAAAACACTATCCTGGAGGCTATAAAAGTTAACAACAAGTGAGTTTTTGCATTATATAGATCTCATGAAAGCGAGTTCATAGCTGTTATTAATTGTAGATAAATATTTTTGCAGTTAATGAGTTCTTGCACTAAACAAACGTTATATTCGTATAGATAAACACAGGTATTGGGTACTACTGGGATTTACCTGCGATATTTTAATACGAAACAAGCATATCAACTTTAACTTTTATGAAAGGAAAAAATAAAGCACAAATAAAAAAGTAAAATAAAAAACTGTCTTTATTTTATGAAGTTTTTATAATTGATCATTTCATTGAACTTAGTATTTAAGGATAAAAAACATATTCGTACACAAAAAAATTTATTATAATTTTTTTTATATAAAAATAAGTATATTTTTATTTAATTTTACTAATATTTCCTTTGACCAATCCAAGTAAGCTTGAAAAAGCTTGTGTTTTGATTCACGATAAATCAAATGTCGGGATTCGAACTAACGACCGTGAGATCGACAATCCGAACCCCAAAGCATTAGACTAAACTATTACAACATTAAATTTTACATATCTTCTTCATATTTAGTTGATTTGATATCTAAAGTGACACGTCACTGATGGTGAAAACGATAGTGTTAGGTGACATTTAAAATGCATTTAAGGTAACCTAAAATTTAGGGATTGTTGATGATAACGGCCATTATTCTGATATAAACATAAGTTATGATTATATCCAGGGTTCCCATGCTGATCTGGTGACGGCCAAGATTTGAGGATCAGTGCAAAATCTCAAAAGATTCGTTACCTGTATAAAATATTTTATTGTAAAACAAACGGTTAATCTATACTAATATTATAAAGAGAGAAACTTTGTA
>QDHC01006227.1:89536-100582 GCA_013186455.1 Papilio dardanus tibullus
GGCACTTTTAATTATTTAGACGACATACTTTGGCGTATGCCAATTTGACTGTTGACAGCCACCGTCACAACATATGTATAATTTTTGTGCATGTATGAGTTTGTATGTAACATATAGGTACCTGAGCAAAGTCACCATAAGTTTGCAACAGACACCCAAACCGATTCCCTCCCAGCAGCAGGAATAAAGTGTGTCATACACGGACATATCTTTCTTCTTAGATAATGACACCATGCATGCCTCTATGGCATCATCCCACCAACCTGGGGCGGATTCTCCTACATACACGAAAACAGTGTCTTACTAATGCTATGTACACACTAGGATAGTATTTTAGTCGAGTAGCAAGTATCTGAACAAAAGTTTTACTAATCTATTCAACTAAAATGTTGCTGTTCGGACACGTTTAGTTACTAAATTACTACCCTAGTGTAGGTTTAGGCTTGACCGAGTCGGAACAGTAGTAAATCCTTTGTTCGGAATGCTACTTGGTACTGGACTAAAATACTATCCTGGTGCGAACAAGGCTTTAAGGTCAGGAATCCCCAATCTATTTTGGACAAGTAACCCCTTTTCCTAAATGAACTGGTACCAAAGAATAAAATTAAAATATGAGCTTACATTCGGTCGGCAAATGTAATAAACAACACTAGGGGAAATTTCCCTACAAGAGACGTCCGGAGGTCAACTAAAATGTCTCACTTCTAGGCTTCGAATGTTCCATCTATAGTATAATATATCTTTGGCTTTAGCAGACTATTATGAATAAATCTTTTAATCATAATTTTCCAGTAGACTTACCTCCAATTAACTGGCTGATGGTCTTCAATAGACTGGAATCAGCACTAACCAGTGCCTCCAGGAGAGCCCCCAGTAGAAGACCAGACTCACCGTGAGCTTCAGAAAGACGAGCGGGAAGCAAACCAGCACACCAACTACAAATATACCCGAGTTATAAGTTCTATACAATATATTATAAAGAAAAAAACATATTTTTGTATTGAAATAACTCAAAAACTACTGGGCAGATTTCAAAAATTCTTTCACTCATCGAAAGCTACATTATCCCCGAGTAACATAGGTAATATTTTTAAATTCCACGCGAACGAAGTCGCGAGCAACAGCTAGTAATAAAGATAATAATACAGCTAACATAAACCAAAATTAACATAGGTTTTATCCAATGTTACTGGGGGATAATGTAGCTTTCAAATAGTTAAAGATTTTTTTAAATCTGCCCAGTAGTTTTTGAGTTATTTCAATACATAAAAAAAGTTTCTCTCTTTATAATATTAGTTTAGATATATATAAGAGAAGATTTTTTTTATATTTACTTATAAGATTCCCCAGACGGTAATAATCCGATTAATTTAGCTTTTTCACATGTCGAAGTATTAGATATTATTGTCTCACTCAACCATCGCATCGGGTTCGAATCCGATGGTAGTTTATTTGTTAAATATGAAACTTCTAATAATAATAAATATTTTTCATCAAATGTCGATATTTTCTCGAAATCCGGCCATAACTGTAATAAAAAAGGACCGTTCTTGTATTACGTATTTTATTTTTATTTTAAAGTGGCAAACAAGCAAGCTGGATTCGGTGAAAAGCGAAGTGACCGTTGCCCATAGACATCTGCAATTGCATATGCGTTGCCTACCCTTCATCTACGGAGACGCACAGCAAGAGATAGATACTTCCTTTTCCTACGCGTCCCCTCCCCACACAATCCACTTCCCATTCCCATCATTTCCTTATAAGAAAAGAATAGGAATGGAAAGTGGAGTAAAATGAGTCCTCCGGCACCACACTCATCAGACGAAACACGGAATTGCTTCCATTTGACGTCTGTCTTCTGACGTATGCAGATTTCTTACTTCACCTCCCCCTTTTGTCAGTAAATGTTAGCAAGAGTAATCAAAAATACCCCCCTTACCATGCTTACGTACATATTGGTAAGAATTTTTAACATAGTTATTGTGTATTTTAGTGTTTCCTGAGCATATGTCAACCTGGACCCCCCATGTATCAAAAATAAAGAAATCAATGACCTCACCATACCACTCAACTAATCAACCGATTTTTCTTTTTAATATATGTTTTCTGTTTTTTATTATTTTATAAGCACAATTTTGTAATCATCACCTAGAACCCACAACCCCATGTAATCAAAAATAAACGAATCAATACCCTGTACCCCATATATTCACCTAATCACCATATTTTCTTTTTAATGTAGTTATTATGTTTTTTTATTGTATTATAACCATATGAAATCAACAGCTGGACCCCCACAACCCCATGTAATCAAAAATGAATCATCGAACCCTACCATATCACTCAACTTACTAACCTTTTTTTCTTTTTCATGTAAGTATGTATTTTGTTTTTGATTGTTTCAAGATATGTAATTATCACCTGGAACCCACAACCCCATGTAATCAAAAATAAGCAAATCAATACTCTGTACCCCATATATTCACCTAATCAACATATTTTCTTTTTAATATAGTTATTTTTTTTTATTGTTTTAAAAGCATATGTAATCATCACCTGGACCTACAACCCCATGTAATCAAAAATAAACAAATCAATAATACAACTTACCTTATCCACCAAATCCAATACATCGATTTCTTTTAATTTGGAATATCTCACTAATATCTTCAACAAATCTTTCTGATTAATGATTTTCTTCATCAAATCATAAGGTTCCATCACCAGATGATGAAATACAACTGATATGAACTCTTCACTGAAACCTTCCAGCATCACGACATCTTCCACTTCAGTGGTAGACAGAAACGGAAATATGACATTCAATAATTCAGTAAAATATGGAATATTAGTCTTTTTTATACCATTTTTGTAATTTTCTATTATAAAAGGTAACCATATTTTGATTTTTTTAATAAAATTATCATTTTTAATGTATTTATTGAATATTTTTAGATATATTTTTAATGATTTCGCTATATTTATATCTTCATATATATAATTTTGTAAATTAATTTCGATTTTTTCTATTTGATTATATTCACACCATAAATAAAAACTTTTTATCAAATCTTCTGGAAAACATTTTAATATATTTTCATATTTTTTTAAACATAATATTATTTTTTTTGATTGTTCAATGATTTCTAAAGGTTTCAACTTCAATAATATGTTTGAAATAAATTTTATCGTATCCTGAGAAAAAAAACTGAGTAAAGAAACAAAAAACAAAATAAAAAAAAACTTGCTTATACTACTAGATTTTTTTATAGTATAAAATGGCAAACGAGCAAGTGACCACCTGGATTTACTGAAATAACGAAGCGACTCCCCATAGACATCTGCAATTGCAGATGCGTTGTCTACCCTTCATCTACGGAGGAGACGCACAGCAAGAGGATAATACCTCTTCCTATACGTCCCCTCCAAGCCATGTTCACTTCCCCTTCCCATCATTACCTTATAAGAAAAGGATAGGAAGGAAAAGCTTTCTATGAGTGAAAGAATTTTTGAAATCTGCCCAGTAGTTTTTGAGTTAAAATACATACAAAAATACAAATCCTCTTTACAATATTAGTATACATAACTAAATACATACCTCTAAATAAAATTTCACCAAAACATCGGCATATTGAGTGAAAAAATTCAAAATAACTTCCAAATATAATAAATCAAAATTGTCTTCAAACAAAAATAATTTATCACAATTTTTCTCTAATAGTTTATGACAAAAATCTTCATCAAATTCAAATACTTTAGCAATTGACAAAAGGAAATGGCGGGAAAAATCGCCATCTTGTTTTTCAATATTTTCAAATACATTATACCAATCTGTATGATATAATCGTTTTAGAAAATCTATTGTTAATTTCATTTTATTCATTATTATTCGAACATCCGACATTTTGTTTACTCGGCGGCCATTTTGTTTTATTAAAATACCGATTAGAATTTCAAATTTAATATCATTTATATTTCTAAACAATTCAATTTTATCAAGAAATAAATCTGTTGCATTTTTATATATTATGTTTGTTTGTTTTAAATTTGTTTTTATTATATTTTTTATTAATTCTGGAAGATATTTTTGGGCTAATGTGTTATCGTTTCTCATGATATCGATTAATATTTGTGCTATATTTAAAAATGCTGATTTGTTCATAGCTGTAATAAAAGTTAAGATATTTTTTACCAAAGCGCGTTCACTCATACGATCGCTGTAAAATAACTCTTGTTTCGTTCGTATAGCGCTCAAAATGCAACGCTACGAGCAAAGATATATTATACTATAGATGGAACACTCGAAGCCTAAAAGTGAGGCATTTTTCACTTCCGGAGGTCTCACGTAGGGAGATTTCCCCTAGTGTTGACCTCTAAATTACATTTGCCGACATAAAGTCGACCGAATGGAAACCTCTTTTCTCAAATTTAAATTTTATTTCATAGTATTTACTACAGCTTAATATTGTAATTAATCGAGACATTTTTAAAACGCTAATTAAAAATTTATAAGAACCAAAAACAAAATTAGTCTTTGGTAAAAATTGTTTGGATTTAAATTGTTTAACTAAATTAATTTAATTTGATTTAATTTAAAAGATAATTAACGTTTTAGTTTATTGTACTGTTTATTATAAAAATTAAAAAAACCACACAATTTCCCAAACTTGGGAAATTCTTTCATGATACTGGCAAGTTTTTTTTTAAATAATTTCTTTCTTGACACGCTTTTTAACGTCAAATTAGTATGGAGTGCTCCCTCTATGTATAATATCTCTTTGAATTTAATATTGAGAGATTTCCAAAGAAGTTAGGAAATGTTTACCTACTGTTATCCGCAAAACGTTCTAGGCCCCTCTGTCAATGTCAAAAAAGTGGCAAAATACCCTTGTAGGACTACGTAGAAAGAGAAAGGTATAGAAGTGGTGATAGCGTATACGGTTGAGGGACAAAACATGTCTTAGCTACGTCATTCGTATGTTGTGTGTGCATTACTTTACGGGTTTAAACCAATAACATCATGTCTCAAGCCTTTACCTGGGACGTATGAAAAATTAGTTCCCCAAAAATACGCTTGGAGCGCCACAATACTATATGATATGTCACATTTGTTTGTGTCTTGGTCCTGGACCCAAACAAACAAAATCGCATACGGAGAAAGGGACCAAAGATCTATGTCACTGTCTTTGTCACGTTACGTATATTTCGTATAAATCTGTTTCAGTCGCTGTCAGTATGACATATGTCATGTCTCATCTACTTCTTTTAATCTTTGTAGGACTATAACAGTAACGTCCTTTATTGATAAATAATAACTTTGTAGACTTACAGCATAATTTTGAGTTATATAGCACAGTTTGAGCTAATTTTTCATACTGTCCAATCTGTCTCAGTGCCGTGGAAGCCGCGCTTCTTATTTCAAAGTTCTCATTGTCCATAAACTGCGAAAATATAATATAATTATTACAAAGAGACAAACTTTGTATTGAAATAACTCAAGAACTACTCGGCTGATTTCAAAAATTCTTTCACTATTAGAAAGCTATATTATCCCCGAGTAACATAGGCTATATTATTTAATTCCACGAGGACGAAGTCGCGCACAACAGCTGGTATAATATAATCTCAGAACTATATTTATAAGATGACAAACGTCGATTCGCTAAAATACAGAAGCGACTAAGACGCAGAAGATATTTCTCCTTCATATACGTCTCCCGACGAGTTACAATATATACAAAAATACGAATCTTTCCTCTTAATAATACAGTCAAACTTGGATAAGCGAGAAAACTCTATAAGCTAAAATAATTCTCTGGTCAAGTGTATTTTTCTTTATTAACCCTGAGACTTCATTAGCCCGATGTCATGCAAAAAACGGTCTTACCCCAAAGCATCTTAATTTTTTGCGCGAACCAGGTCTAGCGAAGTCGTAGGTTTAGAGAAAGTGGATTAAAATTAGGCTTATATATATTACTAGCTGTTGTTCGCGACTTCGTCCGCGTGGAATTAAATAATATATCCTATGTTACTCGGGGATAATGTAGCTTTCTATGAGTGAAAGAATTTTTGAAATCGGCTCAATTATTGAGTTATTTCAATACATACAAAAATACAAAGTTTCTCTCTTTATAATATTAGATATAATTAACTAACTTTTAATATTATATCAAGAGGTGTATCCCCACATATAGTTAGTATGCGCGGGCGCAACACGTATGCACTGTGAGAGAGTGCGCGCCGCGCGGCTTCACTCGGTACACGGTCACATACTATAAAGAAAATATATACATTGTGGCGGGTTGTCTTGCTGGGAAATAGTTTTGTTTCAGCAATTAGAAAGAACGTTTTTTTGTTAAACATACTTTTAATCATTTTACTTTTTCCAACTCTTTCACCAACTGACATCAAAAAAGTCAAATTTAAATATCCTTCTTAAAATACATACAAAATCAAGGAGGTTACACTACATTTCTGCTACAACATTATATTTGTGTAGAAAATGGGGATGATCGATTTCAAGTAAAATAAGTTTTGAAAAATATCACTTTAATCTCACAAGAGAGATCGTCGTTCGTCGTCAGTCGTCGTTCGCGCTTCGCCGGATACTCCCCCCCACTCTCTTTCCATCTCGCTCGCACACCGTCTCGCTCACACTTCCGTTTAATTCCATTTCATGCATACTTACAACAAGTGCGAACATGTTGTAGCTGGCTCTACCACTGTTCTAATACCACAGTCCGAAACTAATCGGTACCTTCACCGAAAATTACACGTAATTTTTTAACCGTTTTAAATAATTATTAGTACATAATTTGGCTATTTACATAAAAAAACAAATCAAATATAAATACTTACAATTGACGTAAAGTAAATCTAACAAAACTTGTAAAATCTTCGAATCTTCGTATTTGAATGCTAAATTATATATTTCTTGTAGATTTACCTTGAAAATTAGACAAAGATGTACAATCGAACTTGCATAAACGAGTCTAAGGGGCCGCGATATTTGTCTCGCTTATTGAGGTTTCTCTATGAGTTTCTCACTTATGGAAATCGTCCCTCAGAACCTTGCTAATAGAGGTTTCTCTCTAATACTAGTTACTCGTTTATGGAGATAGCTCGTCGGGACCAGAGAATGACTTTCGCTCATAGAAGTGTCCCTCTAATAGGAGTTTCTCGCTTATGAAAATCGTCTCTCGGAAGTATACAGTGACTCTTGCTAATAGAGGTTTCTCATTAAACCAGTTCTCGCTTATCAAGGTTGGACTGTATTAGTATATATCGGCGCCAAGCCGAATAAAACGATGTTAGAAAAGCTTCAACGCCTATAATTCTTTAATACAATATTAAATATAACAACTTATTGAACATGTAAAACTTTTATAGTTAATTGGGAAGCGTTCCCGCCAATCTCGTAATGACGAACTTTTATAAAGTAATGACAGAGATGCAGTGTTGCCATCTCTTTACAATAATGTTTCTTGCCAGTAACCTAAGAATATAATAATATCTAAATATTATTTAAACATTAATTACGTGACATGAATAATATTAATAGCTAATAATCCAATAAACAATTTAATAAATTAATCATCAAAATATGATAGATGGCTCTGTTCATTTCTAATTTAATACACCAGATGGCGGTAAAAGCACCCACCGCCCATATATACTATCTTAGTATAATAAATGCTGATACAGTAAAAACTGAGTAAATGAGAAACCTCTATAAGCGACAGTCATTCTATGGTCCCGACGAGCTAAGCGAGAAACTCCGATTAGAGAGAAACCTCTATACGTGAGTCATTCTCTGGTCCCGTCGAGCTACCATCATAAGATAGAAACTGATCAGAGAAACCTCTATTAGCCAGACAAATATCGCGGACTCTTACTTATCCAAGTTCTGTACATGTATGGATGTTAAAAGGTAACTCAAATATCCAAAGTGGCTTAGATTTGGATAAAATTTAATACACGTAGGCTACGTATTTTGTAATTTCGCAGAAAAAGCTTATTTTTAATCTATAGAGCTGTTATATAACTTTAAACTTTCGTGATTTTTACTAACATATTGTTCGTAAGAAACGGGATTACTACGATTTCGGCACAGTAGAATGCGCCGCTATCATCTAATCAACTAAATGGTAAGAATCCCGTTTCTTACGAACAATATATATTGTTGTTCTCTAATATTTTTTAATCAGTTCAGTAGTTTTTGAGTCGATTCAAACAAAAAAAATATATAATATTAGTTGTTATTACCTTTATTTCAGTACCGTCGTTGCTAAGAGGAATTTTTAAATTTAAATATTTCTCTAAATGTATCGAATCTACTAAATCTTTATTAATATTTGTACCATATTTACCTAGAAAAGTTAATAATATTTAAAGTACAAAACGCTTTATACTGAAACGAGAATCAGCGTTACTACTGTTGTACTTTCTACGTTTGGTACATCCATAAAATTCATTCCAAAATACAGAACATCCTTGTTCCTGGTACTTCTTATGATACAATGATCCAATGAGACCTGCTCTATCTTATTTAGTTCCGAGTGTCCTCCAGTATCGTATAATCGACTTATCGGTCCTCGTTTATCGCAGTAATTTATACATTTTTTCGGAATAAAGGGGAATAAGTCTAATTAGAGCCCATCCAATCATTTGCCCCCTTATTCCGATTAAAATGTATAAAGTACTGCGATAAACGAGGATCAATAAGGCGTCGATTATACGATACTGGAGGACACTCGGAACTAAATAGAGCNCCTGCCAAGCAACTGCCTTTAGCTCGTGCAGGTCCAGCTGTACGGCGTCACGCCAACGGTACCTGGGCCGGCCCACGGGTCGGCGGCCAATAGGTATCCCGAGGAAAGTATACTATCTTAGTATAATAAATGCTGATACAGTAAAAACTGAGTAAATGAGAAACCTCTATAAACGAGAGTAATTCTATAGTCCCGTCCTACTACCTCCATAAGCGAGAAATTCGGATTAGACAGAAACCTCTATACGCGAGTCATTCTCTAGTCCCGACGACCTACCATCATAAGCGAGAAACTGATCAGACAAACCTCTATAAGCGAGACCAATATCGCGGGCTCTTACTTATCCAAGTTCTGTACATGAATGGATGTTAGAAGGAATATCAAATATCCAAAGTGGCTTAGATTTGGATAAAATTTAATACACGTAGGCTACGTATTTTGTAATTTAGCAGAAAAAGCTTATTGTAAAGCTATAGAGCTGTTATATAACTTTAAACTTTCGTGATTTTTACTAACATATTGTTTGTAAGAAAAGGGATTACTACGATTTAGCTGTTTGAGTTCCGGATATTTCGGCACAGTAGAATGCGCCGCTATCATCTAATCAGCTAAAACGTGGTAAGAATCCCGTTTCTTACGAACAATATATATTGTTGTTCTCTACTTCGTCGTAACGTAGCTTTCTAATATTTTTTAATCAGTTTAATAGTTTTTGAGTCGATTCAAACAAAAAAATATATAATATTAGTTGTTATTACCTTTATTTCAGTACCGTCGTTGCTAAGAGGAATTTTTAAATTTAAATATTTCTCTAAATGTATAGAGTCTACTAAATCTTTATTAATATTTGTACCATATTTACCTAAAAAAGTTAATAATATTATTTTTAAAGTACAAAACGTTTTATACTGAAACGACAATCAGCGTTATTACTGTTGTACTTTCAACGTTTGGTACATTCATAAAATATATTTCAGAGTACAGAACGTCCTTGTTCCTGGTACTTCTTATGATACATAATAGGTCCAATGAGACCTGCTCTATCTTATTTAGTTCCGAGTGTCCTCCAGTATCGTATAATCGACGACTTATTGGTCGTCGTTTATCGTGGTAATTTATACATTTTTTCTGAATAAGGTGGAATAAGTCTAATTAGAGCCCATCCAATCACTTGCCCCCTTATACCGAAAAAAATGTATAAAGTACTGTGATAAACGAGGACCAATAAGTCGTCGATTATACGATACTGGAGGACACTCGGAACTAAATAAGATAGAGCAGGTCTCATTGGTTCAAATTATATATCATAAGAAGTACCAGGAACAAGGATGTTCTGTATTTTGTAATAAATTTTATGAATGTACCAAACGTAGAAAGTACAACAGTAATAACGCTGATTCTCGTTGCGGAATAAAACGGTTGAAGCTTTTTAAGTAAATTTTTGAGCCCCCCTTTGGTGTAATTTTAAGACTCTAACTGGGTTAGTGATTTTTATATACCTATTATTTCAAAATTAACAAAACAATCATTTAGAGCGTCGGTATCTCAGTGGTTTAGCTCTTGACTTGTAATGTAGGTCCCGAGTTCGAACCCCGACATACCTATGTGTTTCATATGAACATTTACCCGACGCTTTTACGGTGAAGGAAAACATCGTGTCTGCACATTTCGGTGAAGAAATTAAAAGATATGTGTGAAGTCATGCACTGGGCCAGCTTGACTATGGCCTAGTCACCTCCTAAAACCTTGTACGCACTAAGATAGTATTTTAGTCGAGTAGCAAGTAGCAAGCATCCGAACAAAGGATTTACTAATCTATTCTACTGAAATGTCGCTGTTTGGACACGTTTAGTTACCACCCTAGTTTAGGTTTAGTCTTAAACGAGTCCGAACAGTAGTAAATCCTTTGTTCGGATAAATGCTACTTGCTACTCGACTAAAATACTATCCTGGTACAAGGCTTTAGGGACTAGGCTCTTCGCCCAGAGAGTGGAGACGTATATTGAGCTGGTAATTAAAATTTGAATATTATAATTACCTAAAAACATAAATAATTCCCTTTTAAGAGATCTGCCATCTTTTCCTTTATATTCAAAACATTGTTGAATTCTCTCCAATCTGTTTATTAACTAAAAAATACGTACAGTTCACGTATGGATACTTTCCATACTTTTGATTACATGTTGGGTCAATTGATTACATAAATAGAATATACATCGACTGTTTAAAAATTAAACTATTGGTTGTTCGGAAAGTCATTTCGTTTTTTTGATGG
>QDHC01006232.1:0-97514 GCA_013186455.1 Papilio dardanus tibullus
ACGTTTATTTTTTTTGGTGGTCGTTTTATATTTTCCCTTACGGAAGTGTTCGTATCGCCATCGACATTTCGTAATAGACTCTAAGGTAATATATTATTTACTTAAATGACAAATTGAATTTAATAGTCTTGTAATGTAATATAGCTTCTTTCTAAAGGAAAAAAATAATTATAGTAATCGGATTAGTATTTCACAATTTACCTGTTATTAAAGAACAGTTTCCTTTTTGTAATGTTATTTTAGATACGAGAATATAATTATTTTATTATGTATCTACTTACAACGACAATGACACCATTTGAAGTGTTTAATTCACTTAATTACTTATACTTTACATTCAAACAAGTTTTAGAGTTTATAAACGAAATACAAATTAAATGAAATATTAGTTATATTAGCAGAAATCACTACATAGAATCTGATGAGTGTGGTGCCGGAGGACTAATTTTTAATCCACTTTAGCTTCCTATCCTTTTCCTATAAGGAAATGATGGGAAGAGGAAGTTAATTTTCCGGGGGAGGGAACGCATAGGGAGAGGAATTATCCTCTTGCTGGGTGTCTCCTCTTCCGACGATTAAGGGTAGGCAACGCATCTGCAATTGCAGTCTATGGGCAGCGATCTCTTCGCTATTTCAGCGAGTCCAGGTGGCCGCTTGCTCGTTTGCCACTTTATTATATAAAAAATGCGACGCCGAAACGGGTTGCTAATGGCTAATATAATTTAGATAACACAAAATGTATCAACAAACAGCTAGATAAAATAAAAACAAACTATAGAGCCTTGACCATAGATTGTTGCATAGAAGATCATTGTCAAGGCATCGCCGCGCGTCTACTTACCTAATAATTGTTAGGCGTGCGAAGTATGTAATTAAAACAATAGAATGCATGAACGAAATATAATTATAAAATACTCTGTTCAATTTTACTCACAAAACGAGTTCTAGACTAGAATAGAAATAAAATTGTTATTAATCAAAAATTTGACGTTCACGATTTGAGCTACAGACGCTACCAAATTATGTTATTGTATTTTACCCTGATTCGGTCTCTATGTAGATTCTAATTAAATTGAAAAAAAAAAGGTTTTATATCGGTTCTGTTACTAATCTATATCTATATCTTAATATTATAAAGAGAGAAACTTTGTATCTTTGTATTTATTAAAATAATTGGAGAACTACTGAGCCGATTTAAAATATTCTTTCACCTTTAGAAAGCTACACTATTCCCGAGTAACATACGCTATATCATTTAATTCCGCGGGGACAAAGTCGCAAACAGCTAGTAGTTTATAAATACGACGCTGATATTTATCAACTGTATACATAACAAGTAAAAATAATTAAATAAAAAATGTATTTTAAGCTACATTTTAACATACTAATAGTGTATTAGTGACACAATTAGTATGTTAAAATGTAATAAAATATTCCTAGAATATCGATTTTACTATAATTAATTCATAAATGAGAAATGGTATGACATATTCTTTAAGTGGGTCAAGATCAACAGCGACCTTTAACTCACATGAACCCAACAAGTGAGTAACATGCACATAACACTAAATCTTAATTTCTAAATTGGTCACAATTAACGCGAAATATAAAAGATTCATATTTCATTACTTAACTTGATAATCGTACCAATAATTTCATTATCACATTATTTGCGCAATCTTACGCTCGATTTCCAACCTTTTCCTAATAATGAGAAAAAATTCTTCATCATTTGATTTTGGTTTAGAAGACATGGTATTTGCCGAAACACTTGAGAAGTTCTTTATAGAAATAATACGAAATTCATTTACCAAAAATTATATAAATCATGTTTCAATGTTCCATAAAAACAATACTATTTTTTTTTGGAAAAACCAATTTAAAGCAGCTGCCGGAAAACGCATTGGAAAATTGATTAGAAATGATACAGCCAGATTGTAGACTCGTGTAGATTAAGGTATGATAAATATTTGAAGCCAAACCTTGATAAAATATATTTCTAATAATAATATATATATTATAGCATTATGTTGAATTTTTCACAGTTCTTGTATTATTTTATACTGGACTAGATGTTGTTCGCGACTTCGTCCGCGTGGAATAAAAGATATAAAGCCTATATTACTCGGGGATAATGTACCTTTCTAATGGTGAAAGAAATTCTGAAATCGGCTCGGTAGTTCTTGAGTTATTACAAATCTTTACTCTTCATAATATTAGTATAGATTACAACTTTATATACAATGTTTTTTCCAATCTCTACAACTTGCAATGATAGCAAGCGTAATTGGTATTTGTGAATTAAAATCAGTTATCAAAATCTTTTCCTCAATAACGTTGAGTTTCACAATACAATTTTCATTCAACATAAGAACCATATTGGTGATTAACAACAATGGAAATATGCACGCGACGAATGTACGAAACAATTGCCTTTGTGTTTGTGTTAAATGAAATTACATACGCAAACTGTTGAAGGCTATATTTGACCGCAGATAAACAAGTTGGCAAAATAAGACACGATTGACATAGTAAAATAAAAGATTCATAGAAAACAACTGGCCCCCTTGTAAATATAATAATAAAGTTACTTTAAAAACGAACTAACTAGGGTGATACGATGACCCGAAGTGGGCCTTGACCTACGACAATAAATTAAGTTACTCTATTACTGATTAATTACTGACTCTTTGTACCTGATTTAGTGTATATTTTCATACTAAATATATCGCAACAAGAGCAATGAAGTAAAAAGGGCTTAAAGTTCTTAGCATAAATGTCAAGGTCAGCGCTAAAAAGCTGTTGAGCCAGATTTTGTATGTTGAAATTCTTAGTAAGCTTGTATTATGTCGTTTTATATTACTTAAAAACCTTATTTGTCTCGGTGTTATACAAAAAGAATTATAAAAAAAGTTTTAACTTACAATAAAGTATATCCTTGTTGCATCCAAGTTGCGGTCTGGATTAAATAAGCAAACAAAAAAATATTACACTTTAACCTTGACATTTAAATGTACGTATCAGGAATTTAAGTTTAAAATTACATACTTTTTTCAATAAGCAGCCTTAATTATGAATCATAGGTTGCAGTTCAATTTTTCTTTACATTATGAAGAAAATAAAATACTGTGTAAAAAATAATCAGTTTCGGAGTTTCTTTCAAATAAATACCTATTGTATTTATATTTTTAATATAGTAGGAAGATACGTGTAATATTTGAAAAATATAAGTGAATAAATTGTTAATGTAACAATTATAAATGAAAATCTTAGTTATTCACACTTGTACAGATAACCCATATCTTATCCGTGGTAAAAGAATCAAGAGTTTATAAAACCACAATAAACCTTTATCCAGCTTACTTTATTAAAACAAATATACTTTCATCTTTATCATTTTCCTTCTTTGTATTTGAAATTTTGCTTTGGGAAAAAACGTGTGTAAATAAAACATACTTAGTCTACTCTTTAATCTGTTAAATATTTACTTATTATAAATGAAAAATAGTCATAATACGTATGTCATATAACGTAATATTTTATTAATATTTCATTTTTCTTTTGTTACAGTAATCCCAAGTCAAAAGAACAAAGAGAAATCAGCTCCAGCCGGCCCTGAGCCCGCCGATGTTGTTTCCACGGTCATCGGTGACTACGGAAAATGGCAACTGCTAATGACTTTCCTTCTTGCGTTGTTCTCATTCCCGTGTACCTTCCACATATATTTACCTACATTTACGGTAAGTTTTAAGCCTAAAAAACTTAAAAATTTCAACTTTTTTTGTAAAAATTTCCACAATCAATCAATCGTACGTAGAACGTCTCTAAATGATAATACTAATGTATGAAATTATAAGTTAAACAAACCAAGTTAGGGAATTGTTTTCGTAAATCATGCCATGTTGGTGCAACCGCTAATTTGTAAAACTAATAATGTATGCTCAACTAATTATCAGTGTACTTCTAATATTTACTCAAATAACATAATCTACAAATAAGTAGTTTCATTGTGTGACATATTTGGTAATTTCCTAATATGTTTCTTATATTTTTCCAGGCTAAGTCTACAAAGTTCTGGTGTCGATTGCCGGAGAGTCTAGCTGGTCTGCCAATAGACAAATGGATTAACTACAGTCAACCAGTAGATGCGTGCTACGTCCGTGAATTACCCGATGGTGTTACAGTAGAAAGTATACTAAATAACACAGCGCCTGTCCTTGATTCGTTTCTTAAATGCCAACAATGGGACTACGATCGATCAGAAGTTGGTGCAACGATCATATCAGAATGGAACCTAGTCTGTGATAATGCAGGATTGACTAATCTGGCCGAAGTTGTGTTCCTTATCGGCGTTGGATTCGGAGGTGTCGTGGGCGGCTGGATTTCTGACAAGTAAGGCACTTAATAAACCACAACCTAACAAATAGTTTACACAAATACATGGAAGATTTGCCATGGAAGTATACTGACATTGTAAATTAGGTTTTCCCATCTCATATGGAACAGTCTAACAAAAATTGTCAGCTTAACTAAAATTGCATATTCATTCAATATACAGCAAAGTATTTATATGGAAATTGTATGTATATAGCCAAGTAAATATGTAAACTATTCTTAAAAAGTAGATTTGAAGGTCTAAACAATATGATAGTTACTTCAATATGTCTATATTACATGTTAACTTGAAGAGATAATACTATCGCTTAAATAAATAAACTCGTCTCGACAAATACAAATAGCTTGTAACCATTCTACTTATTGAACGAATTGATACCGATTGCATTTTTTTACAGTTTTTACTATACGAATATATTGCAATAAAATCCTTATTTTTTATTTCCAGATTTGGTCGTAAACGCATCTTGATGGGTATGATGGTCTTACAATGTGTGCTGGCTATAATATCATTACTGGTTCGGTCCTACATCCAGTACGTAGCGACGCGTCTCATCATGGGTCTTGTGTCCGTATCTGTGGTGTATGCTGCGTTCGTGCTATCCGTTGAGCTGGTGAGCGGTAAATGGGTGACGATAGCCGGAGTCTGCAACTTCTTCCCGTTGCCCTTAGCTTACGTGATAGTATCGTTGCTCTCATTGCTGCTACCAAATTGGAGGGATTTGCAACTGTCACTCTCATTACCAGGATGCTTCCTGTTATTACTATGGTAATTATTTTAACTGTATAGAAAATGTAGAATATACAAACAGCAAACATACTATTAAAATATCAAAACAATGTCAAATCAACGAGGTGACTGCAGAAACTAAATCAAAAGAAAAACCAAAGACACATCAGTAGAGAATCTGATCCATTAGATTTATTCGGTTAAAAAGTCACTTTATTAAACTTAGTTAATTCTCACTTTACAGGTTCGTTTTACCCGAATCACCAAGATGGTTAATAGGCAGAGGACGTATTCAAGAAGCGAAAGAGATTATTGTGAAAGCGGCTAAATTTAATAACCGTGCGATACCCGAGGATTTGGACAAAATGTTAATGTTAAGCAAACCAGAAACCGAAGCCGAACAACCGAGTCTTTTCATGCTTTTCAGAGGAGTTCTATTAAAGCGTACCTTTTGTTTGTTCATCGCTTGGTTTTCCATGACCATAGCGTACTATGGCCTATTGTTGAACATTGGAAACTTTAACTTAGGCAATCTTCATACTACTTCTATAATCCTCGCTATCGTGGAAATACCAGCAATCGCTGTGAGCATACCGATATTGTTAAAAGCCGGGAGGAAGATACCCATTTTCATCAGTATGTTCATGTGCGGAATGGCTTGTGTCGCGAGCGAGTTATTCTCACTCTCGTTCGAAGACGATTGGATCATGATTGCTTGCTTGATGGTTGGGAAGTTCGCTATCGGCTCTTCTAATATGATGATGCCGATATTCACGGCAGAGCTGTACCCGACTCTGATCAGAAACCTCGGCGTTGGAGTTAGTCAAGTGGCTGCAGGATTAGCTCTGATGTGTATTCCGTATTTGTGGGAATTGGTAAGTTACTTAATCCGCATTTGCAATAATCTAAACAGATTTTTTCAGATTTAGATGTCAATAACTTGCTTAAAGCGATAGAATGTTCAATGTTTGAATAAGTATACGAGTAGATAAGTACAAAAGAAAATTGTTTTTGTTACAGACCGCCTTGAACAAACATTTGCCGATGGTGACGATAGCGGCCTTGAGTGCAGTTGGCGGCGGCATTATTCTTTTGCTGCCAGAAACGACGAGGACTAGAGAAAACAAAAAGTAATTTCGTTATACTACTACAACTTCCTTTATCGTTATCAAAACGACCGTGTAGAATACCTATGTTAAGTTCCTGTTAAAATAAAATAGCAAAAATTTCTTACTGGTGATTGCGAAAATTAATTTTACAGGATTTTTATTCATGTCACCAGTATTCTGCTACGAATTATCTGTATTTTTCTATATTAATTACCAAATATTAAACAATAACAGCAGTTTTATATGTAGTAGTTAAATATTGTTACATATTACTGTTAAATTCTAATACCCTTTCTACAAGCTAACGCCTAAATTGACCACAAATAATAATGTGACCTTTTTATATTTTACAGACCTGCCATTGACAACTCTTCGCCGTGTAACGGGACCTTCACTATATGCGACGAACGAGGATATCAAAATTAATTCATTTACCAAAATAACGTAACAAATTGTGTGTAAATATTGTACATAATTATTATTTAACCATATCACTTAGGAGATTAAGAAATATTTCCGAATTTAATTATTGTTTTAAATGTATGAAGAGTAAATGAAATCAGAAGGCCAGTGAACGTGTTCTAATAATTAGTAACAAATTATAAAAACCTATATTAGGTAGTGTAAAATAATAAAACATGTAAAAGATTCTTAGCCCTTAATTTGACAAGTTTGTTTTTATTTCTGTTATTTTCTCTTGTTTGTACAGACTTTAGGAGCTCTATAATAATAAAAAAAAATATTTTATTGTTTTATATTACGTTGTAGCGAACTTAGTCAAATTAAGGGTGAGAGTAAAAGTTTTAAAAAGTAAAGAGAAGTTGTTAGTACACTAAAGAAGATCGTTGTGAAAGTATCTGTGCCTAAACCTACAAGCATAAAATGCGTTCATGGATTAAGAAAATGGAAAATGCCTGAACTGAAGTGTGCCAAAAGAAAATTAGTAATGACTGTCGAGTCTGAATTACATGGACATTGATTAAAAGTTAAAACGAAATTAGAATTGAATTATATTTTATAAGTTATAATTAAAAATATTAACAATTAAGTGATACAAAATGACTAACGATAAAATGTGTATACGTTAAGAAACTACTGTGATTTTACATATTTTTCATGATGTTTTCAAAGTAAACATTTTAAATGTGAGTATTAGTTAAATTATTTTCGGATTTTAATGTAAAATAAGAACTCGATTTTTTTAATTTACTTCCTTTTAACCAATAGATTTTCTTAAACTCTATTATAAATATTTCACATGAAAAATATAAGTACGTTGTTCTACTTCGTAAAAAAATATGAATGCAATCGAAACATTTTTAGATAATATAGAACTAGCTGTTGTTCACGACTTCGTCCGCATAGAATTAAAATAGTCTATGTGACTCGGGGATAATGTAGCTTTCTAACAGTGAAAGAATTTTTGAAATCGGCCCAGTAGTTCTTGAGTTATTTCAATACAAATCTTTCCTCGTCATAATATTAATATAGATTGAAGTAAGCTACATAAATCTAAACTGTGAATGATAATGAAGAAAAATGTATTGGTCGTGTATATATGAGTATTTAATATAAGGGATAGATAAATATAAATTATAATTGTGATAACTACGACCTATAAGATGCTTTACATTTTTGTTAAACAAAACTTGTGGCAGGTCCATACAAATAATAAGTAGATAATATGTATCTTTACTAAACTTATTTCTTTAACGAACTGTAAAATAGTATGTTATATTTCACATAATAATTAGCACTTTCATTTGTTCTTTTTTTGTAAATATTAACTGTAGGTTTCCACTACTTTTTATCATTCTTATTTTATTCTCAAAATCTAAGATAAAATGTATTAAAAAGTAAAATTTCAGGAAATGTCAGTCCAGTTTCATTTTATCTTTTTATTCTTTCTAGAATTTAATTAATAGAACAAGTTTTATTTTTTCCTTCTCTTTACTACAGTAATAACCAAAATAAATACTAACTCAATGTAACGAACAAAGAATAACGTAGATTGATTTTAGGCTTATCTACTTATGTGTAATATAATAATAATTTTATAGATTAATTTTAATTTGTAGAAATAATGTTAAACAAATTACTATAACTACGAAAACATTCAAAATGTTAATAAATAATTAAAGAGTTTTATTTTAATTCATTTGTTTTCTTTCCACAATTTAATTTATAGCAAACGTTAAAAAAAACAAAAGTATAAACATGGGATAAACCCCAGAAGAAACTCAGAACGTTAAAAAACTTAACTTCAATTATCTAAAAGCCACTATTGACAAGGAATTGAAAATATCCTATTAAAATAATATCAAGCTACAGTAAAACAGAGTATTTATTTATCATAATGTCAAATCAAGAGAATGGGAGATGAATTTCTAGATGAGATCAAGTACTACAGTTGTTTTAATATTTCCATATAAGTATTTAAGATAAACCAGTTGCGTATTCATTTAGGTAAACATAAATTAAATAAATGGACAATCAATTGAGACACTTAAAGCATACGATGTTCGTCATACCTTGCCTTGATAAATACGTATTGAATAACAGTTAATAATTTAATATTTTAATTTTAATTAAAAGTATTTATTAACTTTTATGTACTTTAAGCAATCGTTGTTATGACTTGTACGCCGCAGTAAGGTGCATACCTTCTCACTAGAATTGAACCGGAGTCGAATAATTATTCGAGACAAGTAAAATACTAAATTGGCATACAACGTGATCAGTCCGTACTTGGCATTCCACCAAACGTTTGTTATTTCACACGAGTTCAATTTATATAATGCCTGTTTTATGTATTATTTATAAGGAACAAGATTTGTCGTATTGTGTTGGTACTATTGAGCTTTTTCTTAATGCTCTGACATTAGGTGATATTGTTTTTTAAACGTTGATTTAAGAAACCTTGAAGTTATAAAGTAATAGTTGCTCCCGACTTTTTGCCTTTAAATCCTTTGATTCTATTTTTATTACGATTAATGTTGTCGAGATTAAATAAAGATTAAACAATAAGTTATTCAGAGATTATATAAACAGTACTAACATTGGTTCCATTACTTAATTTCACACCTCAACTCCTAAAACACTTCTTAAGTTATGAATGACTAGCTGTTGTGCGCGACTTCGTCCGCGTAGAAAAATATATAAATATATAGTTACTCGGGGATAATGTAGCTTTCTAATGGTGAAAGAATTTTTGAAAACGGCCCAGTAGTTCTTGAAGTAGTTCAGTACAAACAAAAATACAACAATACAAAGTTTCTCTCTTTATAATATTAGTATAGATAAAATAATACAATGGTATATTAACCTACATGAGAACTTATATTCATTCATTGTTTCGGTTACCCACAAACGTATTTCCTTCTACGAGTAGCTCTCAAAGCGTCACCCATGTAAAAGTTTATTTGAGATGGGCACTCGGCTAGACGGACCAATGGCATGTGAACTAGCTCATGACGAATATTTTTAATATTACCAAGTTTACATCAACAAGACACCATGTTTATTACATAAAAAGCATGTAGATTACAAAATGATTAAATTACGATACTATTTCACAAACTTCAAAGTATGTGAGAAGTTCTCTATTACTGGGATATCGAATAAATGGATACACTGGCATTGGGTCAAGGTATTAAAAACCAATGTCTAATGCAATCTGAGATGAGTACTGTTACATATGCAGTATATGTATCACCTACTGATCTCTATAAATGGTTTGGCTATAAGATATAGTATTTTGTATTATGGATTTTCGCCATTTTGGCGCTGATGGTAGCCATTGGTAGCAAGGGTGTAGTAATTAGTTTCGTTATAATAATGTAGCTAGAATTAACAAAGTGAAAGCTGCATTTTCAAGTAATCGGTTATCCATTTTCAGAGATCAGTGGTCACCGCAAAAGGTACCTTCAGTTCCGTAGTACCGACTTGACCACATCGTAATCTTGACACTCTCTCATTATCCATAAACGTATCGCGGTCAACAAATTATGTCATTGTCGATACATCTTGTGGATCAATGACACCCTTTATAATTTACATGTATGTTGAATAAAAGCACTTTTTTGTTATAACTTTTACATAAAATACGTACGTCATGTCATAAACATTATGTTATGATACTTATAGTAAAAGTGAAAACCCTGACCGCTATATTTTTATATGACTACTGTATAGCACGTCGTATAAAATTTTCATAGAATAAAGAAAGTTAAATGTTCCAATAGTAAAGTTGTATGAACTTCATATGCATGTAATAGGCTAACAAGTTATTTGCTCTAAGGAGAAACCATAATGCTTGTTTAATTTAATAAATTGATTAATGCTTTGCTTTGAGAAATTAAGCTTTTCGCGTATCGTACCTTTTAAAAGAATTTAGAGGCTTATGATTTATAGCAAATCCAAGGCCGATACTAAAGCGAAACATAGTTCCATTTGTCTTGAACTTTACTGAATACTTTCAAATAACAATAGCTATTTTAGATGAGCTATAAAGTTCAATCGCATTTTCTTATTAGACGGTATATTAGCAAGAACTATCTAAACTTAAAGTTTCTGCTTAAAGTAGAATATTACCAGTACCATAGTTACTTATTAAAAATACAGTACTTATTGCGGTACTCAAAGTCTTATAAAGGACACTTATAGCGTCACTTACTAATTACTTCTCGTACTACATCTACCAAAACAGCGTCCCTGAAAACTCAATTCTCTGGGGATAACAAACCCTTCATAGTTGAGAAATCTCGGAACATTATCATGCTTCAATACAAACGATAGTAGAGCTACTTTATAACTTTATCGAAGATCTATATCATGTGACATATAACACAAATGAAATATTCTGTATTATAAACAGGACATTGACACCGGTCGTCTAGGGCTTCGTTCCCTTAGCAGTCATTACAAAATGTCAGTAACGGTGACGCGACGTCAACGCGACGTGATGCGACTGCTAAACATGATTATTGTACACGTTTACTTTCCTATACAAAATTGATACAGTCACTGTTCAAATAACGAGCAACTTACAGTGCGTTTCCACTGTTGGAATACAGGTACAAAGACATTTAAAGCAAGGGAACCACACGGACAAATATTGGTCGATTTAACAACAGTCTAGAATAGCTATAAAGAGCAGTTTATTTAAGATACTCTGTTGATCTTGTATACCTGTGGTTCCTCTGGTATTGCAGATGTCCATGGGCGTGGATGATCACCTCGGTGTTCCCGTTGCTCGTTTGCCCCCTTTTCTTATAAAAAAAATACCGCAAGATAAAAAAAATACAGTACATTTTTACTTTATCAGTATAGTAAGGCAACGCGTATATATTTCGTAGATGTCACTTACATTGGTGCGTGATAATTAGTCACCGACTTAATTAGTAGGTGACAGAGTTAATGATTGATACGCTCATCAACGCATTACCAATTCAGTTTGATTGCATCTTCAATATACGCAACTACTTTTACTTTTTAAATGCATTTTCTTTGATTAACATTTCAAATTTTTTATTACCAGTTTTAAACATTGTTGTAAAATGGTGACAGGTTTTCGGAACTCCTGACACAAATACATTAAACAGTAATATTTAACTATGAATATGACCCAGAAACATGTCCTATTGTGACGGCAAATAGAGTATGTGTCGTGTCGAATCAGAAGCGACTGGTTGAAAAAGGCGATACGGGACAGGTAACGGACACTGGCTTCTTTCTTAGTCTTACCAAATGTCCCGACTAACAGTTAAAGGTAAAAGGTAAAAGAAATGTTGCTTTAGTTATCTTCTATACCAATGTAGCAATTCCTTCTACGCATGATTTGAATTACAGGGATTGCAAGAAAGAGATTACGAAACTACACGGCTTATTAACTAAGTATGGATAGATGAGGGTATGTGAAAAAAGGGAGTGAATTTAGATATGACAATATTGAAACTCTGTCAGCAAAAAGATGATGATAATCGTATAATAATAATAACAATCTGAATTCGAGGTTTACTTTTGTTAATTTTTGCGTAATTTAAGTTTCACGTTCCGTACATTGGTTGGATACCCAATCGAGTACTAATGTATTTAACTTAAACCACACCAAGGCTTTAAAAGTAGATATTTCCGTGTACTTTTAACAAAGGAAATATTTAGCTAATTGTCTAACATTGTGGCTTCGAAAGCTGTATTTACACATAATTCTATTGCAGGAAAAAATATAAATTATGCAGCGTCGCAAGCGCAGACCGGCGCGCCGGCGCGGGGAATGAACTATTATGACTACTAACTCTCACTCGCTCGTGTTGTGATGCTGTCGATACACTTTCCTGTGGCCTGCGTGACCGGACTACACACTTGTTGCTGAAAACATTACGATTATGTAATCACATATCTCATTGATTAAAGAATACTAGAGCAATGATTAGAATTTAAAAACATATACATACTTGCAACGGAACAAATAGTAAGCTGAAGTACCTGAAACAAATAATAAATAAATGTAAATGAGTATTTGTGTTCTTGCACAACTTTTTACGTATTATAAAATAAATGTTACTATGTAAATATTTCTCTAGTCTGAAAAAATATTTATTTGACATTATCTCGAAAATAATAAAACTTTTTTCGATGTAGAATATTGTTTATAATCACGGAATGTTGTATGTTGTAAAATCGACCAGTTAAACTATGCTACGAGCTACTGACATTTTAAAATCGATATGAAAATCACAAAAATAACATTCGAAATAATCGATTAACGTAAAAAGTTATGATCCAAGTTACAACATGATATACCACACATCGCGACCGATCCGATTGAATTACAAATAGATGAACAATGCCAATTTCGTTACATAATTCCCTTTGTATGCACATCTGAAAAGTCCTAAGCTAATAAAGCTAGATTTCCACTGCAGAAGTACGTTAATAAAAACGCAATGCCAATACTTTCATACCTTGGGAAAAAGCGTGACAATATTTTTTTCTTACACAGAACTATTGACAGTGGAGACCAACATTAATACGCTGCAATCCAACGCATTTGGCACTTGAACAATGTGACAGATTCGTATCTATTTATTGTGTGTGTTAATATTTACATAATAATAAAGATATATTGAGTGAAGTTATGTAAAAAAAACATACAGACGAATTGAGAACCTCCTCATTTTGGAAGTCGGCTAAAAATATAACTCAATTGATATCGTAAAAAGTTTTAACGGCGACCTTGTTTAAAAGGACATATTGCAAGTTCATTATCGCATTAAAACATGCACTTATAAGTGCACGCGACATATTAAATAATCTTTGCTCGTATTCGATGCAATAAACATTTTATAAAATTAACTTTTACACGCGGAAATATTTTAAAATATTTTACATATTAACTTACTTTTAAAATATGAATTAATTAATTAAGATACATCATGTTTTTAAAATATCATGAAATATCGTAATAAAATTTTCTAAAAATTGTGATGCATTTAACAAATAGAAAAAAAAACAGTTAAACGTTAACACAAAAAAAGCGAAACAGTTTTGAATTTTAAAATGTATCGTAATTAATTGGATCGTTTAGCGGTATCATCGAATTAGTGCAACCAATTTGTGTTGTATTGTATTTGCGTGAGGTTTGTATGAGGTGGAATGGTCGTCCGCAGCCGGTCACCTTGCAATAAGGTATGGTGGTCGCGTCGGGAGCAGGGCGAGAGCGGCCGACCTCATATAGCCGGCGCGGGGGACGTTTCCTTTATTTGTTGGTTGTACGTCGCGTGATTGTGTCGTGCTTCGGGACATCATGCGGACATTAATGGTGAGTACTTTATCACAGAAGCAAGCGAGTGCATCATACCGTCTTCATTTAAAAAATACGAAAAAAAATGTTTTTTTTTAATTTGTAAAAACATTAAAATTTTATTATCGATTAGTATAGTTCTGCTTAAAAATTATCATTTTTTTATGTAATAATTGGTTACTTTTTGGACACTCATTCTACACTTATTAAGCTCCTGTCACCTTATTAGTGTACTTGAAGTAACAAATAGAAATATTCATTCATTCGGTATGCGTGTCGATACATAAATTATAATGCATAAATATAAATAGCTTTTGATATAATGTACCCGGCATTCAGAGAAGGTATTGATTTCGCATGCCAGCCTTGAATCTATTGAAAAGGCAAGTATAGCGACTATAACCTTTCAATTAATAAAAGAAAATCATTAACAAAGTATAATACATCACCGATAGCAAATAAACAACATTTAACAAGGAAATATATAAAGTAGTACAAGGTTTTCGAAAATAATGTTGCCCTTATTGTTTTACAAACCGTATCTAAAACTGTTTAGCAAGTGACATGTAAAATTAAAAATATAAGTTACGTAAAACACGCAATGCCTGCGGACAAATTCTTCAACTTGGCACGTTACCACACTTGCCTTGTGTTACAAACCTGTCAGAAGTAGATAGTGTTGATACGCTTAACTTACAACAACGATATTAAATACGCAATAACGACACAAAAACTAAACTTTAATAACCACCGCGCCCGCTTGTCCTAATAAAGTACTTCGATAATCGTTAAAGAAACCATTGAAATTCCGTAACAAGTAGCTTGAATGATTTATAGGAATATTGGATTTACTATTAGACTAAAAAAGACAATTAGCAATTTTATTATTGACATTTAACAAGTTAAATCGATATATCACATCGTATTTCAATCCCAATATGAAAATCAAACCGCATCCAATACAATAATTAATCGCAATATTTGACAATTCCACATTTTTTTACTTTATTTTAAATTTTAAGTTTATTGCTAACAATATGCTACCCAAGTACCATGCGTTTAAAAACCAGTGACCACTTCTATGATGATAAGCCGCCATACAAAAGACATCAACGCGTTACATCCGCATTTGCAAACGAGATTAGAATTAATAAAATTCTTTGTAGACTAAAGAAAGAGTACATATTTAATGTGAAACTTTAACTTTACGGAATTTAAAGTATTTGATTATGTCATGTCTCAACATATAACTACTTACAATGAAATAAAAAAAACAAACAATATTCTTAACTTTTCACAATAGTATCTGTGGTATAGAAATATCTAGCAAATTTCTACGATATTTAACAATTTAAAGTAACATAACTACTAATAGTAACAATAAATTAAGCTTAAATAAGTAAACATTAAACTTCCGAAGAATTTATTTTGTTATAGGACCATATACTCAATAAACAATATGAGAATTCGTGTGACATATAACCTTTAGCCTGCAATATTTCGTCCACTACAAATAATCCCAAAGTGGTACTTTGAAGTACTTTAACCCCACTTCGACAGTTAAAGCTTGTTCAGATGTGTCATTTCCATGTCATTGCGACACTTTAAGACACTTTCAGCACAATGACTTTGTCCTTACGTTTAAATTACTCAACCTGTTGTTTTCTGCTCAGTCACTTATGACTTCGGCATTATGAAAACTGTTACATGCGTGTAATGCATATGTATATATGTATATCCGTTACGTCTTCAGCAGGATGAAGTGTTTTTATAAATTATCGGAAACAATTAAACTGTTTACGTCTGGTTATAATCGATCTTTATCAATTTAGACACATTTATACATTTCCTATGAAACATTTTTAAACAGTGTAATAAACTTAGGAGTTTTAAATATCTGTCTTTTTAAATAATTCATACAAGTTTTAAAGTATCTGATAATTACTTATATGAAGAACTTTCGTATATACAAAGTTTAATAATCGATTCAAAATACACATAGCCTTGACTGGCGGAAGTCTGAGTGGCCCAGGCGTCCTTACTACTTTCAGAACGAGGTTGCAACCGCCCTAACCTACACGGATCGCTTAAAATTCCTATCGTGACACTTGACGTAAGCGATATTAATATAAAATAAAATATTGCTTCAAAACAACTTTTTCAGTTACCCAAAATAAGCTAACATTTACACCAAGTGACTTTTAAATGTATAAAATAACACTTAAATCTGTTATATATTAACTACATTTTTAATTTTCTGTCTACGTAAAGCGTAAACAATTTGAATATGAACTCGATACCTAATAATGCAGTTTGTATCTTGACCTACTTAAACTACTTGTATATAAATACTCTAGTTGCAATACATTCACATAGACAAAGGTCACGTTACTCGCTTTGCCTGTATATTTAATTGATGTGTGTGTGCGTGATCATAATTATTAAAGTGACATGTTTTATTATATGTTTCTCTTCCGCATTTCAGCGCAAGTGTACATCTAGATAACGTATAAATGTAGCAAAAACAATATCAAAGACGGAACTTTAGTGATTTAATATTGTAAATGTGGCATGGTCACGGAGCTCAGCGAGCTTGGCTTAATGCATGTTCTAATGGATAATTACGAGCAATTTTTCCGGGATAAATATACATTTTTATCGCAAAATAATCAATAAATTGCACCTTATAATGCAAAGAGAATTGAAATGAAAGTTCATTTTTTATTTGAAGAGTGTTTAAGAAGTTTACCTACGGTGGAATACGTGACAAAGGTTAATTTTAAAAACAACAGTCACAGCGAAATACAGTAGAAAATATTGACCATAAACAAGAGATCGCAAATTCTTACATGCAACATTTTGCATCCGATTTTTATAAGATAATTGAAAAACTGTTGCTATACTACTCTTTGATGCTAATTCCATTGCTTTCTAAGCCTTAATTTATAAATTCCTTAGTAATTTACCTGGCTCTTATTACGCAAACATTATTGCAAGAATAATTCGTACCTTTTAATTGTCAGTTTTGTAATTCTTGTTGAAGTTTTAAGTTAGATACCTCATTCGCACGCAATCTTATGCACGTTTTATATTTTTTTACTTTACGTTTAGTGATTTTTAAAAGCTGTTAAAGTTAACTACCATTCTCCTTCAACTATGCATAACATACTGATTTCTACTAAATTCTTCGAAGATCCTGCGATTAAAATATGACCATTACTTTAATTCCTTTATAAGTTTATTTATAAATCATGACAAAATTTACATGAATTTTGATGAAAATATTTTCTATGTCCGAATTTATTTTGAATTAAAACTGTCAACCTCTAGTTAATGACTAATTTTAATTACCTTGTAACTTATCAACGACCCCTCAAAGTTTTAAATCTATAAATACGTTGACCTAGTTTATAACCTCTTACAAATTATAATATCTTAATTTGAATAAAAATCAAATTGGGACACAGAGTAATTTACAACTGTCGTAGAGCCGGTTGATCAAGTCTGAGTTCGACATGACTGTAATACAAGGACCAACGCTAGAAAGTACGCTATTCATTCATATACACAACTCTACTTTGTATAACTACTACTACAATAACTATTTTGAAACTCACCAAAATCTATTGTAAAGAAGAAAGCTATTAATTGACAATATTGAATAATATAAGAAACTGATTTGTAATAATTACAGAATTAATTACTATATATGTATGTAGGTTATTATATGGGCTTTCGAATTTTTAATTACTATAGATATAATTACATAACTAAGGCGTTACAGTTTAAGTCGTATGGTCGTATTATACATGCTGGTGTAGCGAAAAATTACTCACACGGCCCCCACAGTACTTGCATCCGGGACGTGACATTATAAAGTAGTTTTATACGACAGCTCGCCCAGTGCTCTGGCTATCATGGTCAAGGCTTTGGTAAACACGAGTTTTATAATGTTAATATTTCATCCCGATAGGTCAAGAACCAAAAAAAATAGATTTAAGAATATTATCCAGTGGCACACGAAATTAATTTAATTTTATGAAAGCCTTAATTTCTCTTTATTTACCTAATTATAATTAACAAACAAAATATTAACATGACTTACCTGTATGTTTCAGATATGTATGCTGTGTGCAGTCACAGTCTATGCTCAATTCGACTCGCCTACTCCACCAAGGCTCCAAATCCCCGGAGCCATCGCGCTCGGCGGCCCGCGGCAGGGCGGTTTCAGGCAAGGAAGACTGCAAGCCACCGGACCGCTCCCCGGAGTAATAAACAGAATTAGGAGACCTGGACTAGCCAGGCCATCGTTCAAATCTGTAGACGCCGCTCCCCGGCCGAGTCTACAGTCTCTGGAGGAAACTGCAAAACCGGTTACCGAAGAACCAGAGGACGAAGTGGACATCAACACACCCACAGCTTTTATTCCAAATGCCTTCTCTACGGCTGAACCACAAAATGACTACTACGACATTACTACTACATCGCAGCCAAAACCTCCAATTGTCTACAATCCAACACCCTTCACACAAACAACTCCGTCGGCGCCTAGACAAGAACCCGTCAGACCGACGCAGTACAGGCCTTTAGTCTCGCCACAGTCCTTCGCACCACAAAGAAACGAGGCACCAAGACCGCAACCGGTGCGCCTTCAACCCCTATCGAGTCGCCCGCAGCGGCCCGCCTTCCGACCTGAGCCCAAACCTTTCATCGACGAAGAGGAAGTACAGATTCAGCCAGTACGCCAATACAATCGCCAAGAACAAGTTAATCGTGCGCCCGTAAAAAGCGTTCCTCAGCAGAAATACAGTCCTTCAAATTCTAGGGAGAAGAAGCCAGTGGCTCAAATCATCAGAAAGTTCAGAGAGGAGAATGATGACGGAAGTATCACATGGGGCTTCGAAAACGATGACGGCTCATTCAAAGAGGAAACCATCGGTTACGATTGTATCACACGGGGCAAATACGGCTACGTCGACCCTGACGGCCTAAAACGTGAATACAACTACGAGACTGGTATTCCTTGCGATAAAGCAAACGAGGAAAAGGAACAAAAGGGTTTTATTGATTACCAAGAGAACAAAGCGGTATTGCCCAATGGCATCACAATCGATCTCGCAGCTATGGGGAAGAAATCTAAGAGGCCATTCAGATCACCGACTATTCACTAGACTTTAAGTATTATACAATATTTATTTTAGGAAAATGTATTTTTAAGTAAACTTTTTCGTCTCTATTGTAAAACAACTGTAAGTTGTATTAGCTGGACTGTGACGTCAGCCTCGATCAACAAATAAAACGAAAATATAACCATTAAAAATATTAAGTTTTTTTCATTGCTTTTAAGTAAGTGCCTTTACGTTTTCACATAGCCAATATTAGTATACACATTTAAATTAAAACAAAAATTTTACGATAGCAATTTACTGTTTTGGAAACTTTTTCTAAATTCTCTACTCTGACTCTACGTTATTACATACACAGTCAGATTTATCAAGTACCTCTGCAAAGACAATCGTCCATCAAATAAAGAACACTTACATTATAGTGGCTCAATTTTCATTTTGCACACGCATTTAATTTATTACGAGGGTAGGTTAAACTTTTCATTAGTGACCGTAATCAAAACAACCACCATTATGAGAACTGATCTTTATCGTGAATTGTCATAGACAACTTTGGCTGTTTTTTTTTTTGAATAGAACCAGACATTTTAAGCTGATCCAGGTTTATTAGCAAATTAATTATCCATAACCCCTGGGCTTCATTAGACCGATGTCACGCAAAAAACGGCCTTACGCCGAAGCATAATGTCCGTTTTTGTCGCGAACTCGGTCTAATGAAGCAATAGTGTATCAATTATGTAAATTATAATTGCTTTATTTAAGTAGGAGGAGCTTTAACTAGGAGCGTCGGTGGCTCAGGGGTTTAGCTCTTGACTTGTAATTTGCAGGTCCCGAGTATGAATCCCGCCATGTACTAATGTGTTTTTCCATTTTCTAATTGCATATGTACATATTTAACTAATGCTATTACGGTGAAGGATAACATCGAGATGCTACCTGCACATATCGGCGAAGAAATTTAAAGATATGTGTGAAGTCAACCAACCTGCACTGGGCCAGCATCGTTGACTATGGCCTAGTCACACCCCTTAGGGTAGGAGCCCCTCGGTGTAACCTTGCTAGCCTCAGAAAATATACTATATCTTGTGTTTGTTGGTTTTATGAGTGAGTTAATGGCTAGATTTAAAAAAAATCAAAATCTATACTACCTATATATCTAAGTAAAGCCTACTGTTATAAACTATGTACAGATAGGATATGAAATAAAAAAGCAATATGCTTATTATTATTTATTACAAAATAAGGCAAAAGAAGTATTTAATTGTTACTTAATATGATCTATTATTAACATAATTTTGCGGTCGTCTCATAGGTGGTGGCATTCTGTTTGATGGAGTTATTGATATATCTAAATAGTTGCCAATTTGGAACTTAACTTGAGCCAATGTTTTGTTGTCATCACCACCCCGTTGCCCTGAACAAGTTACTCCAATTTCTCTCATACGGTATGTAGGGGATCTCGCATCGGGGAACACTATAGCAAAATCGAAATATGTGCCTTTACGCCTCGTCTCAGGATTTACTTCTTTCACTAAACCTGTGAGTTCTCTTAATGTTGCATCCATCCATGTATAAATCTGAAGCTCATTTTGGGGTACAAGCCCTCTAACGTAATCACCAGGAGAATTGTGCCTTCCAGTAGAACAAAACACACGAAGTAGTAAAGGACATGTCTGCAAATTGTAATAAATTGTTATGTATGTCAACAAGTTAGAATTTTTTTTTTAAATATTAACAAACAAACCTTTTCTCTGTCGATCGGCTTAACCTCTTCTGCTACCATAGATTCTAGGCCTGCCATTTGTATTATCTCGTCTGTTAAAATATAACCTCGATTTAAGTAAAAGTTTTTCTTAATCAACAGTTTTCTTTGATAGCTTTAGAAATAACAGTATCTATTAGTATTTGAAGAAAATACAACAAATGTCAATTTGTTCGACTCCAAATCAACAAAAAGCAAGCAAAAGCAGAGCATGAATAGAGCAGATAATCAAAATCAACAACACAATAGAACGAATGAAATGAACGAAGAAAAGGTTGCCAGTAATCATTACAATTTTTTTTAAAGTAGTTTATAATCTAGAATAAAGTAATCAAAAAATGGGGTAGGCCGGTGAAAACTTTTCTCTTTTCAGATGGAAACCTTTCTCTTAGCTCAAACTCAAACTAAAACTCCAAATATCGTTTTACAAATTTACGCTAGTACTGTATACATAGATGTTATTCGGCGTTACATCTAACTGAAGCTTTTATTGTTACTTAGTTTTATTTTTATTTTAGGTTATAAAGTTCCAATAAGTCTACAATAAAATGAATTAATATATATTTTTCCATAAAAATTCCATAATTTGAAAGATGGAAAAGATGGAAAATGTGATTTAATCGCAGGCTTAATAAAAAAAAATAGAGCACTATTGACAAACACGTTATGACAATGACGTTTCGCCATCGATTATTTATTTTTGAAAATTTGTGAATCTGTGTCCTGGTTCTGTGTAAAAATATTGAGGGTTTTCAGTTTTCACATCTGACTACAATTATTTTTTCTGTAATTATAACATTAAAACGATATATCATAAGTAGTTTAATATAAAATAAATACCATGGCCAATAAAGAAGACAGTGACAACTTTGATGAAATGTATATAAACCCAGAAGATGGCATGCCTAATATACATCCTAATATAGGAGATTTAGAACAAGAAAGTGACTTTCAAGAAGAAACTAACGAATTTGATGACTTACCGAAATCGGTGATCGTCACAAATATCCATACCGATGTGTTCTCCGATGAAAAACTAAAGAAAGAATTGGAAGATCTTTTTCGCAATTTTTCAGATAATGTAACATTTCAATGGCTTCGTAGTTTTAAAAGATTGCGTGTGAACTTTGATAGCCCGCTAGCAGCCGCGGGAGCGCGTCTGCAACTCCATCAATATAAATTTTATAACTCTTGTATAAACTGTTATTTCGCACAGCCGGTGACGCCGATATCATTGAAAAATTTAAAACCACCGGCCCCCGTAAAACAGTTTCTGATTTCACCTCCGTCGAGCCCCCCTGTCGGTTGGGAGCCTCGTGAGGAAGGTGAGCCCATAGTGAACCCCGATCTGTTGGCAGCCATAGCGAGCCTAGCTCCCGGAGAGAGCCACGAGCTGCACGCGCCGACACCCACCCAGCCTGCCATCATAGTGCACACAGCATTCACCGCAGAACCTAGCTCGGAAAACTGTTTAAGTCAACCTCTGCCACACACTCGCTGTCCAGATTATTGATGTTCCCTAAGAGTAGGATTTTTAAATGTTATGCTTTTTATTCCATCAATTAACAACATGGTAAATGATTTTGCCAAATATACATGTGTATATCTCTTTTGAAACAAGGTATGACATTGTATAGTTTTACTGCTAATCATAGAGCTTAAAATAGTTTTTTTTTTCAATAGCATAAAGTCTAGAAATTGAATTGGTGCTATTTTTTACCATTTAAATTGTTGATGATACAGATTTTGTTAAAATCATTCAGATAATTTATTTTTATTTTGTCTATAAGAATTAAAGTGATATACATTGATTCTATTTAAATTATAAGTGGAAAGTTAGTATATAAAAATTTAAAATAAATGTAGAAGATTACTTAAAATTGACATATCAATCTAAGAAAATACATAGATTCTTTCAAACTTGCCTCTATTAGCAACTCAAAACATATATTTATTGTTATACAAGAAGTATTGCAAGATTATATTGTTTTCTTATAGTTTTTTTATAAACTACATAAAAACAACCAATTGACTTGATAACCTTCTTTTGGAAGTTTGTTAAAAATATATTGAAAAGTGACTAAACTAAATAAGCAATTTAAAAATATTATCATGATTATAAGACACAAGTTAACACTTTAAATAAACATGAAAAAGTGTTCTTGACAACTAAAATAGTCAATGTTCTCTAAACGGAGTCCATGTTTACTGAATGTAGACAAAATTATTTATAAAATTAATTATTGCAAAGATATTAAAACACTAAGCATTATCATGTTACTTCATATGATATTAAATACCTAGATCTGATATCTTTTCATTAGTGTAAAAGTTTTCTATTCCTATAAATGTTTATTCCTATAAAAAAATTATTAATTGTTCCAATCTATGTGAATGTTGTTCGATGTTTCCTTCTATACTATCATGAAATTTTAAATATGTATGCAAAAAGTTTATAGCTATGTCAATTTTTTTTATAAAACTTAAAAATATAAAATAGTTAAGCTTTTTTTAGAGAAATTTAAAAGTAAAGTATTTTAGGAAATGTGATATAATAGAATGTTCATTATTAGTATTGAACAATTTGTACATAGTAAATTATTTTTGCATTAAAAGTAAAGCATGTAATTTAATTTCCAAAGATTTTTTTTTTGCTTTTTAGATTAAACATAGGTGTTGGTTCTTAATAGTTTAGTGAAATAAACAGGATATACAGTATGTTACCTTTTACACGTTAACAAAAATCTTCGAAGTTAAAAAAAAAAAATTATTGAATTTCATTCACAACTTATTTTTATTGTGAGACTAATGCAAGTAAAGTAAAGTTATTAGATATTTTGATTTTATCAGAGTCTTTTTTGGTATCATGTTAGGGTTTTTTTTTTATTTGAGTACAAATACATGACTCAACGCTTTCACTTAATGATACTCATTTGAAATTTCAGTAACTGTATAATAAATGTGAATTTAAGAAGACAGTCTAATAAAATGTTGTTTGATGGTGTTTCATTTGTCTTTTCAATTTTCCTTTTTTTATTTCTATTGAACATATTAATCTCGGGGAACCTAAAATTTACTTGTGACTGTATGTGCAATACATACCAAAACAAATACAAGATATTGACATCCTTATCATGCAGTTTGAAAAAACAGAGACGTCAATACTATTTTTTACAGTTAATTCGCCTGTGGGACTTATGGTTACTTCTCAAAGGATACGAGGAGAGGTTTTGCAGTAAAGTAGTTAATTAAATTCTTCGTTATTTGTAATATGCATGTTAATAAAGACTTATTTTCAATAGGAATCCACATTTTAGGTTTTGTACACAAGTAAATAATAAAGAAACAGAATGTTTATTCAAGTTTTTTAATAAAAATAATGAATTCTTGTACCTCATTCCTCTTTCAAAACAAAGCATGCAGAGATTTCGCAAAACAGATTCAAAATATTTCTTATAATAAAAATATTTTTCATTCATACTTAAATGAAAATATAAATCCTAATGAGTAACTTATCAATTAAAATCAAATACAAAAAAATGCAGTCAAAATAACAAAGTTTTTTGTTTGACCAGGGTAAAGCGCGGCACCAGGGCTACTGTAGATACTTTACTGAAATATTATGTAACAAAACATCAAATTATTTTTCATCGTATTACAGATTTACCAATTATATTTTCTACGAACATTCAAAAAGCTCTTAGATACTACTTATAACAACCTAATGTCGCAACAAACTAGTGGTTAAGTGATATGCTATTACTCGTAGAATCGGGAACCTATGATCAGATTTCAATCATCCCTGGAAGAAATTATTAAGTTTTATTTTTACAAACTTCACTGCTTTGAACTTTGAGTTGTACAGACTTAATTTTTTCTTTCAGCATAAAATAACAATTGTAACGTAACAATTATTGTTAGGTTATAGGATTTCGATAGGGGCATTAAAAAATCCATTCAATTTTTTTTATCTAACATAACAGTTTTGATAATCTTATAAAAATTTGATCACATTTTGATTATATCACAAACCAGTAGGTTCGATATGAGAATCTTATTTGGAAAATGAGATTACAAAAATAATACATTTGTTTGTGCTTTACAAGTAAATTATAAATATTTAATAGTTTATTTTTCACTGCAGTAAATATCTGGGTACAAAATAGTTATTTCTTACTTAGCTAAATGTTGTACTAGTTTACCTCTTAACCCTAATTCGCTCAGACCTTTTTAGTCACATCTTCTAAAGGAACCATTGCTTCGGGTGTTTTGTCCTCTACAGAATATCGCCGGCTATTCTTCTTTTTGCCTAAACATGACGCGAAACACGTATCACCTCTTCCAAAAGTTTCGCCATCGGCCAGAGATTGTGGCATCGGCTTATTAGTTGTTTCGGGCAAGAAGAGCGTTAAAAATCCTGACACGAGAGCTATAATCCCGAAGAGCACAGCGGGTATTTTCGGATCAAAAGAATCTAACAATGAAATTAACGGTGTCAGAGCACCAGATAGCCTAGCGCACATTGAACCTAATCCTAAAGCCGAGTTACGCACCACTGTAGGAAACAGTTCCGCGGAATAATTATATACAATAGCAAAAGATCCCGCAATAAATAACTTGCCCGCTATTACTACACCAGTTGAGATTATGCTCCCAGATTGTAAGTAAGCAGCGATTATACACGCGGCGCCACCAATCAACATCATAGAACTAATCAAAGGCCTACGACCCCATATATCAAGGAAATAAATCACGGCAGCGTAGCTCGGCAATTCTACAAACCCAAAGATAGCCGTTATTAAATAAGGATTACCTTCCATTTTACCAGTGCTAAGAGTCAGTCCATAATAAACCAGCGAGTTTGCAAACCAACAGAAACAGACGTTAAGGGTTTTGATTCTTAAGTTTGGCGTTTTAAATAAATCTAAAGTAGTGGCAGATGGTGCATCGTCTTCTTCTTTTGATTTTTCTACTTTTCCGATCGACACTAATCGAGCTTTATCCAATATTTCTTCAGATTTATTACATTTCAGACCTCTTTGAATGATATCTACAGCTTCTTTTGCACGACCTTGAGCCCACAACCAACGAGGAGATTCATCCATTATCCATATGTGCGGTATCAACAGGAGGCCGTGTAGCCCGTAAACTATTTGTAAAAGTTGTCTATCATCAATGAGAGCTCCCCAACCTGCTACCAACATAATACCTAAAGCAAACGCACACTGGAAAGCGACACCGCAGGCGGTTCTTTTATTAGCTCCAACTATCTCCATAGTTAAAACGAAACCGGTGATATAAGCACCGGCCGAACCAAATATTGCGTAAAGGTATTGTGTAAGTAAGAACGACCAATACTCAGGTATGAACGCAGCAAGTACACCGAAGATTAATTGTAGGACTCCCGACCAGCAGAATATTGTTTTCCTTCCGTACTTGTCCGCCATCCCACCTAGCACAACAGCTCCCGTGAATACGCCCAACATGTAGACCATTTGCGTGATGGCACCCATCCATCGCTGGTCGCAAACGAAACTCCATTCGATGGCTCGCGACGACGTCCTATATCTTGTGTCGAAGACCCATTTCGAACATTTCACCGTTTCGTTGTATTCATTGTAGAGGAAACAATTGTGTAATTTTCCTTCGAGTGTCATCGGTATAGCGTCCAGCACCTCCGTTGAGTTCCAAGCTGCCATAGTCTCGTTGGTATCGACACCATCAATCCAGCACCTGAAAATGATAATTAATGAAATTATTTAAGTGTTCGCTGCTGTATTAATAACCTTATATTTATGTAACATTAATAATTTCTATATTTATCATGCTTGATAAACAAATAGGCGACAAAACTACGACATATAAAAAATAGTACGAACCTATACCTATCACATTAAGGAAATGTAAAATTAAGGTAGCTAGCTCAACGTTGCTAAACTAGGTAGGTATACATCTGTTTTAAAAGTCTTTATCTTCAAACGCCACTCAAAAAGCGTCGCTTAAATGAGATCGCGGTAGTGTTAGGATTTCATCCGGATAAAAACTCAAATACTTATAATTTCTATCTTTTCGGCGTAATTTTTACCAAAAACTTGAATAAAAACTATCTGTCATTTCATAAATATAATTTAACATAAACATGTTTTTTTTTTATGAATAAACAAGATTGGAATAAAAGAATAACAAAAAAATATATGTCTAACATGCTTTTGAATGCAAAATTATTAGGTACTACCGCGTATGTATAGGTCTACCAGGATCTGATGGCAAAAAGAGAAAAAAGAATTGACCCTAGCAATACTGGGGACATTGGAGTAAAACGTTTCGATACTTTGTTTTCCTAATCATACGGGTTTTTATCCGTTTTGAATAAAAACTCGAGTTGTCAGCCCATCAATAGATCGCGGTAGTATTTGGAGTTTAAGCGTGGACTTAACATGTAAAACACTCTTAAATATTTGAGTGGCGTTTAAAACGAAAGTGTCACTAGGGAAAATATGTTAAATTAGAATATCAGCATTAAACGTAATCTAGAAATCGAACTTCTGACTACATATTTAAACCATTGTGGCTTGAGCTGTTATTGAATGATTTAACCGATTATTAATAACAATACAAAAAATTATTTGTTACATTTTGAAGGTTACGTCAAACTTGTAATTGTTTCACGAAAATGTTTTGTACCCAAATTGTATTATGGCACAACGCCAACCCATTTATTCAGAGGTTATTGAATTCAGATTTGATTTAAAAAATATATCACTGTTTATCTATAAAATGGTTGTATAAAAATATTAACTAATCTTTGGATAATTATCAACAAAATTATACCTTTTTACCTATACCTGGGTTATTAATTTCAATACAAGGAATACGTACTGCACCTGTCCTTTGACCACGCAGTCCTTATTATTTTTAACCGACTTCCAACAGAAGGAGGTTATCAAGTCAATGAGTTTTTTTTTTATGTATGTTCGGACGTGGAGCAGCAAGTTCTGAACCGATTTACGTGATTCTTTTTTTGCTCGATGCAAAATAGCTGCCATTTGGTCCCATAATTACGTTTAAAAAAAACTGTTTAGTAGTTTTTGAGTTATTTTTAATAAACATGAAAAAAAAATGGGACTTTTTTGCTTTCTCGGCTTACGTAGCGTAAACTATAGGTCCTATGAAAATTTGGGTATTACCAGATCGTAGCTCTTTAAATGTGCTAATTTAAAGTCCGCGATGGCATATATCTATCTTCTATGGTTTTCTCATAAAAAACATTTTTTCATAAGAAAATTTTACTCGACTTTGGACGCTATTATTAGAATTCCCTATGAATCCTTATCCAAATAAATATGTTTAACATCAAGAAAATTTAATGCAGATTATAGTTGACCTTTGAAGGTAATCATTTTGACCAATACTTTAGAAGATATGAAGGTTTTAAACCACGCGGAACGTGAAAAATTACAAAAACGTTCCAAATTGAGCGAGACAAGTGTTTTCTTGCCGTATACAGCCTAAACTATAAGACCTACATAAAAACTATAATGTGCGATCAATACATAGTGAAATTGGCTACATAGTTGTCTTTGGTGGCATTTATCTATAATCTATGATTGTAGCACAATAATATTTTTTTTCTCAAAAAAAATTCAATTAAAACGCATTTTGCAAGTTACGACGGTATTATTTCGTATTCGGTATGAATCCTTATCCAAATAAATATGATTTTGCGTTAGAGTATTAAACGTAGATTATAACTGTCCTTTACAGTATAAGATTTTGACCAATTGTTTAGAAGATATTACATAATTAAAACAAACTAAGCGCGTTCGAAAATGCAACAGAAGCGCGCGGGCGCATAGAAATACTTATATGTTCGCGGCAATGTAATATGTTTGTTGTAATAGTATTTACACGACATATCTTTCTTGACTATCGTATATAATTAAATTAAGATAATAATAATTGTTGTCTTGTAGGCCAATCAGATAAGGATGGCAGCAATATGGAGTACATATTAAGTATTTTGTTATAAATAACTGCGCTGACGAAGTCTCCCGCAACAACTAGTACTCGTATTAAATAGCTTTAATTTGTTTGTTTCACATTTCGTAGTTATAATTTTTAAAATAAACTATTTATTTCATATATTAAGAGAATAAAACACAACGTACATAATGTTATAATGTATATGGTGTGATAGAAAAATTCTACTGTAGTTTACAGAACAGCCTATTAAAGACACTAAAAAGCTTAAAATAAAATAAAAAAAACTGCGTTTAAAAAAACCGCCTTCCAAAACCAAAAAAAAAACATTTTTAAATAAAAAGCATAAAAAAACTAAAAGTGCAAAATAACGTAGTATAGAATAAATTAATTTTATACACCTCTTATGCAAACCATTCAGACCTTTAATATTAATAAAATACTATTATTTGTGAGCTATATCTATTTATTGATAGGTTTGAAGGCGGAGCCAAGCCTTAAACAAAATAAAACGTACTATTATATACAGCTTACTTACTGTAATACAATTTGTATACTAGAGATTAGACAACGTAAACAAACCTAACTCACAGCACATGTAGGTGTTATGTATCCCTATGATATTTCGCTTGGCTCCGACCTCAAACCTATCAATAAATAGATATAGGTCACAAATAATAGTATTTTATTAATATTAAAGGTCTGAATGGTTTGCATAAGAGGTGTATAAAATTAATTTATTCTATACTACGTTATTTTGTACTTTTTAGTTTTTTTATGCTTTTTATTTAAATATGTTTTTTTTTTGGTTTTGGAAGGCGGTTTTTTTTTAATTAATGTAAATCGAGGCTTCCCAACTACGAGCAAAGCAAAATTGGGCTTGCATTCTTTAGCATACTACTCGTAGTTGTATGCTAATGTATGTTACTAGTACATGAATTTCATGGAAAACTAATAGTTGTTTAAGCTCAGTAGGCATACAAATCCACTATAAATATAATCTGTCCCAAAGTTTAAGTAAGTTATTTATTAATGTAGTGCGTTGGCAAGTTATCTAGAAAAGGTAAAGGAAAATAACATGAAAATAATTTTTGAATATCATTTATTAAAACTTAAGATGAATAACCTGTAAATTAAGTTTACATTAAGATACAAAATATGTAGTAACATTGATAAATTGTAATAGAAGTGAAAAGATTTACTTAAGACTAATCAAAAAATAATAATAAAAGAACCTTAGAATTATACTCCAGTATTGTTGGTGATAAGTGAAAAAATATAAATAAGTCACGTTATAAATTAAAACTTGATCTCTGTAGTTAAAATAAATAGCTCGTTTTTTCTTTCAAATATTTTATTCGTTCTGAAAACATCTTGATCTGAAATGAAATATGTTTGTAACAATTATAATTTTAATATTACAAGTAAAGCCTTTCAGGGTCTATATCTAAATATAATCTATATTCATAAAATGTGATGTTTCTGTTTAATTTCTATGAAATTAATAATAACAGACTAGGTATTGGGCAGTCATAATATTAACAAATGTAACAAATTTTATTATAATTGTACTGTGATTATATTATGATTTGATCTGACAATTAATTTTTTATCAAATGTCGTATTTAAAAAACAATTTTAAGCGTTTGTATATGTAGTAAAATAACTCGTAAAATACGACTTAATTTTGATAAAAAAATAATCAAATTTTTACATAAATTATACCACATTTTCTATATTTCACAATATTTGTATTCGGTTTTGTATAGCTATCAACTTTCAGTCGGAAATTAGGCATACATACAATTTTGAATTTATGTTTATTTTACAGTTATTTAAAATAAGAATTTTTCCATTCTTTTGTTAATATTTCAGTCTGTTAGTTTTCCTATTTATTACTTTCAATGTAATTTATAAAGCCAATTAATTACTTATAACTATAATTATCCAGTCTAATTCGTTTTTTTTTACGTAAAACCTGACTAGATAACTTAACCTATGTAAGGTTGAAACCAACTCAATAAAATAAAAATATTTTATTTTAATTTATACGTATATCATTAGTGACTTTAATAAACACAGTCATCATAACTACAATTATTGTTAAACCTAAAACCGTGCGTTTCTATTGCTCAAACCAATACAAAATTATCTCTATTTTTACAAAAATAATTACTAAAAACAGGGATCATTTTATGGGTATTTTAGCAGTGTGATCTCACGGTAAGAATAAGTAGAGAGAAAAAGTGGGCAAGATAGAGTACAAATGATTAACAACATAATAAAAGATAACAATTAAATTCAGTTTAGTGCCTTAGAAAATATTAGAATATATGTAACTTATTTGAAGGTATGTGATACTTTTTACCTCGTTAATTAATATTGAGCGTTTTGTCTTTTTGGTATTCGAATATGTTTTAATAAATCTTAAGTTATGTTATCTATTTTATTGTAATTGTACTCGTAATAAATGTAAATTTATTTTCTTCTCTTTGTGGTAAGATTACTTATTTATAAAACTTATGATAACCAGTATCAAAATATATGAACATTTTAAATAAAGCCATAATTCCAAGATGCTTGAAATGTAAATACTATTACATTAGAAATAACTCTGTAAAATGTTAGAGATGCCACTTTTACTTTTGTTATAATTTACCCTGATTTGTTTTAAATAAATTCGTTTTTCTTATTTACCAATGCAAACTTCGTTGCTTACTTTTATACTATCTTATTGTTTCTTTTCAGAATCCAAAGGTACCATGGTTTCGGGTAAGTCCAATGAAGAATTGCTCATTGTTTTACCACTGCAATTCGTAAAACATGTATCACCAACACCAAACTTTTCTCCATCTTCAATCGATTGTGGAAGATTTCTCCCGATAGTTTCTGGTAAAAAGAATGTAGAAAAGCCGGAAAGTAAGGCCAGAAAGCCGAAAATAGCGGTCGGGATCTTAGGATTCAAAGTATCGAGTAAACTAATCAGAGGTGTTAATGCACCTGATACACTGGCGCACATGCTACCCAGGCCCACCCCAGAGCTTCTGACTACAGTCGGGAATAGTTCCGCTGAATACTTGTAAATGATAGAATAAGATCCAGATATGAACAGTTTCCCGACCATCACGACTCCAGTAGCTGATGTAGACCCATGCGGTAAAGCGACGACAACTAGACAAGATATTCCACCCAACAACAACATCGCGCTTATCAGCGCTCGATGCCCCACTCGGTCCAAATAATACATTATAATGACGTAACTCGGTAACTCTACAACACCCATTAAGAACATAATAAAATACGGATTACCGTTAAGTTTTCCTGTATTCAAAGATAAACCATAATAAACAACCGCATTAGCAAACCAGCAACCGGAGATAATCAAAGTTTTCATGAGCATATTCGGAGTTTTGAAAAGGTCAGTTGTTCCAGCCGAGTGCTCGTCGGTGTATTTTGCGCACGTCGCTTTGCATTGAGACACGAGCGAAGGTGTATCTACTGTTTCATTAGATTTGTTCATTTTAAGAGCTTTTTCTATAATGGCGACAGATTCGCGTGCGCGGCCCTGCGACCAAAGCCACCTAGGAGATTCGTCCATTATTAGCCAATGAGGAAGCAAAATGACTGCATGTAAAGCATACAGAATTTGTAAATAGAATCTATTATCCAAAAGAAATCCCCAGGCCGCTAAAAGCATAATCCCTATCGCAAACATGATTTGAAAAGTAACTCCGCATATTGTGCGTCTTGTCGGTCCAACGAGTTCCATGGTGAGAACAAAACCAGCGATGTACGAGCCGGAACCGAAAATTCCGTACAGAAAACGTACTGTGACGAAGGTGTAGTATTCAGTAGTAAAGGCAACAGCAACACCTAATAGGAGCTGCAGAACCCCTGACCAGACGAAGATACTTTTCCTACCGAGCTTGTCACACAAGCGTCCGAGTACGACGGAGCCGACGACGACTCCGAACATGTAGGCAGTCTGGCCGGCCGCACCCATCCACCGCCGGCTGCAGACAAAGTCCCACTCGATTCCGCGTGATGACGTATAGTACTTTGTATCATAAGCCCAAGACTGACATTCTTTCAAAGTGTTATTGACTCCGTATAAATAACAAGATTCCAATTTTCCGTGTTCATTGACAGGGATGGCGTTTCGTACCAGAGATGAATTCCAAGGTTCTGTATAATTCATGCTGTCTATTCCCTCGAGTGCACACCTGAAAAAGTTTAAAACGAGTATGTTACTGTGAGGTTAAAGTAATAGGTTTAATTCAAACAAAATCTTGTGCAAATGAATGAATGCTTGTGCTCTAATAAAACTAAACATAACATTAAATATATATTTCATAAAGCAACACTAAATGTAAGTTACACATTCTATTACAAGTCTATGAAAATGTCAAAGGCGATTTACATTACTTAAATACCAATAAAGATCATAACGAATAAATATAATATGTACTTTAACGTCATACTACAAAGTTCAGCTAGAATACATGATCATACTTCAGATCGTACTGCTCATTCACAAAAAAGCACGTTGCTCTTTGTGTGCAAAACTTAGCAATCTAAATTGAATTTCTGGTGTATATATTAACGAAATTGTTATTTGGATAAGATCTGCACTATTTGTTTTTAATAAACTAAATAATATGTAAATAATTTGTTTTGTTATATTATTACAATTAACATGCATATCGTCAATATATTAAACATGCAATGAATATTTGTTTAAGTGGTAATCACTGTACACATCTGAAAACCTCGAAATATTTCTTTGTACAAATACATTCCGGAACATTATTATGATAACAATTGTTATAATGATTGTAATTTAGCAATTGTACTATTGTGAACACTATTTAGTGAACAAACAAATCCAAAGTAATAATTATTTTTCCTAAATTAAAAAAAAATCTAACCTATTTTAGATACATAGGTTAGAATTTTAGAATGGTACATAGGAAAAAATAATACGTATTTTATAATTTTTAAAGGTGTAAATTGGATTAGAGTGAAAAATATAATAATGTCAGTTTGAAAATGAAAAGATTAGTGAATCGAGTTATGTGTATTGTTAGCACAAATAAAGCATTTCATACGTATACCTTTTTAACATACGTATTCAGGTATTTTATAGCAAAGTGTACTTACTTTCTATCACCCATATGTGTAAATAGCACAAACGTCACACGGTGTCCGTTTACACAACGACCACCAAAGCCGATACCGAACAGAGCCCTTTGTCCCGAAAAGCATTTAAAACTTTGAAATATAAAATATCTAGTGAACTATTACTCACTATTAGGGTATTTGAAAGGATACCTTTTAGTTTACTTTTTACTACTAGTGGTTAAAAGGTGCTTTAATACCTCTCCAATAAAAGTGTAACAAGAAATTTATAGTTTCGGACAGTCTTGGAAAAATACGGTTCCTTATAAGCTTCTTTATGGAGAAATGAAAACGATTGAAACTTGAGACTTGAGACAACAAAAACACAAGATCGTACAACCATATCTAGTTCTTAATAGTAAATCTTTTATGACACAAAATATACAATACCTACTAAATAAAAAAAACTATTTACGATTTATAACGTAGACAAAATATCAAAATTATACACGTTTTGATTTGTATTTACCACATTTTGTTTTAGTCGTTTGGTCTATGTATTTTTGAATTTAATAATTCATAATTTTCCTTTTTTTTATAGTAATGATTGTCAAAGGCGATATAATATGAAAATAATTTACGCACCCCATTAAAAATTGCTTATTTGAAATCGAAAATTTAAGGACGATCACATTATTCATGCACATGCAATGGAAATTCCATTTTTTACAGTAAATTAAAATCGAATCAGAATAAAATTATTACTTTTCTACGGAAATGGCAATACAATAAGAGGACAGGTATTGAGGAGTTTTCTTTAAAAGCTATAAATTAAAGACACATCTGCAATTTTAGTAAAAGAAGAGATTAATTAAGTTCATTAGTGTTCTGTAGGTAAAAAGTAAAAAATATAAAGTAGTCTAAAAATAAAAGATATAGATTAATTAAGAGAAAAAATTGACACATACATCTAGTGGTTTATAGATGGAAAGCGTACGGCAGTAATAAATAAAAGCGAGAGTACATCACAATTTCAAAATTATAAAAAGCGAGACCGCTCACCACATCATTTGCCTGTTAAAGTCGGTGTTCAGACCTAGTGTAATTCATTTTATATAATTGCATTATTCTGTCACCCGTTATAGTTAAAAACTTAATTAAAAATATTAACATAATTAAAAACGAATTCAATTAAATCATTTATAATACGCAAGATATATCAACTATTATTTGTAACTAGTGTATAGTTTTAAATTCCTCGACTGAGTATATGGAATATTTTTCTTGGCTATGTATTTCGTTCGATTGTTACCACCTGGAGCCTAAACAGCTTGACCCATTTTAAAAAGTGAGTGTGTGTGTTTCTTTCCTGTATTAGTCAGTCGGTATCATTGGTTATTAGTTACCGGCTGTTCTTTGTTTAATGTTAGGGTTATAAGAACTTTTTTACCTATGGTCTGGCACCGCGGCTACTGTGACTAGAGACAGCATGTGCATGCCGGCAGTCAGCGCTGCCAGGATGTGAAGGATGAACTGGAAACATTGGTACCGCCCGAAATCTCCTGAAAAACAAAACAAAATAAATTAAAATCTTACTAGCGAAGATGATCAGATACAGACATCTAATTCAATTGAAGTAGTTATGTTAAATTAAATCATTAGAAGTTGGTTCTTATTTATTGCGGTAAGAAACATTGAAATGTTAATAGAAAAAGGGTTTATGGCGATAATAATTATAATTCTCGAGACTAATTTCAATATTCTTAGTAATTAATAAATGATTTTTCGCACAACTTAATAATTTACGATAGATTACGAATATAAATATTTCAAGATAATTCATCCCACGGCATCTCGTGACCAAGGACGAATCTTGCGTCACGTTATATTGTGTTATTTAACAAGTTTTACGGCTGAATATGCAAACGCCACTCAATATGTAAGAGCGTTTTACACGTTAAGTTCACGCTTAAACTCCTTTTACGGAGATCTCGTTTACTTTCAACGCTACTTAGATTTTAAGCTTATGTAACGAAGTATTAGTTACCCTATGACTTCATTAGACCGAATTCGCGGAAAAAACAGAGATTTTGGTTTGGCGTAAGGCCGTTTTTTGCGTTACATCGGTATAATAAAGGTTAGAGTCGTACTTGGAGGTTTCTAACCTACTTTAAGTATCAAGCGTTGCACGACGATACATTGATATTCTAATACGAATCGAGCATGACAAATCGTAACAAGAGAAACAAAATCTACCCACAAGTTGTCCGACTATTCACTTTCTTTTAGGCAGTGTGCACTTTCATAAAACATTTGAATAATTTAAAGAGGCCTCTCGGTTCTTCGAACAATTGTAATGCCGTGGGTGTCGATCTATCATTCGGGTCGGTTGTTTTTGAATACAATTTTTTTTATCGAGCTTACTGGACACGATTAAGAATTAGGTAACTAGAAGATTAGCATTAGGTATCTGTTAATCTATACTAATATTATAAAGAGAGAAACTTTGTATTTTTGTTTGTATTGCAATAACTCAAGAACTACTGGGCAGATTTCAAAAATTCTTTCACTATCAGAAAGCTACATTAGCCCCGAGTAACATAGACTATAATATTTTACTACAGGCGTACGAAGTCGCGTACAACAGCTAGTTATAAATAGTTTTGTGTTTAAATAACTTAGTTTATGTATGAGAAGTTTTTACGCAAATATCCTTTAGACATTAACTACTTTATTTCAATTAACATTAACTCAAAAACAGGTTCAGGAATGTTTTAGTCGTCAGACATTCATCTGGAAAATTACTTATGTTACTTGCGAACTATTTTAATATATTTATACAATTATACTTGCTCATTTGCACCATCTAATGTTATTAACATAAGACGAAACGTGTATTGAATTGAATAAAGCGATAGTGGACACGACGTTGAACCGAGCTGACCTACGCTCGTCCCGAGGTGACTGATTATACACGTGATTGCTTTAACATTACAATTAATTGTAGGTTTCCACTTATATAAAACATATTGCTGTTCCCTTCATTCTTTTTAAGATAAAAAGAGATAATAATATGTATTAACACAAATGTTTCAGCAGTGGAAATTCACGATTACAACATTCCTATCGTATATTTAAATATTTCTAATATTATAATGTCATAGATCAAATAAGCAGTTCTTTTGTTTAAAATATATATTCAGACGCAATTGTTGGCGAATCTGATACCTATTTAACTTAGTAATTGATCTTTATATGTAAAAATTAAATAACTTTATTAATTAAGCTATATAAGGCTGTATAATTATGTCTACAAAAGTAAATTAACATCATACGAAATTAGAACGCGCTGATATGATCATGTCAAAGAGAGAGTGTAAATTAATGAGCGATACCTACGCCTACTTATTACTCTAAAACAATGTCTCCTTGTCACATAGGTGCGTATAATTATTGGTACTAAAATATTGTTTAAAGCCGGCTATAGACGCTCAGTTTTAACAGTACAGTTCAAATGCGCAGTTAAAACTGACGTGTGTACTTCAGGTTTTACTGCACAGTTAAAAAACTGATTATCTGTAACCGGCTTAATATTATTATTGTAACTGTTAACACCTTTTCAAGTCAACGAAATGAATAATGTCACTAAACTCAATAACAAAGAACGGAAAAGAAATAATTAAAATTCAAACTAATTTGTGTCAGACGCTTAGTTAAATTTAATACAATTAAAATTATTCTGTGCGTTTACATACACTTCGAATGTGTAAATATGTTGAGGTACTTTCTTAGAAATGTCTAAGTTCCTCGAACAGAATACTTTAAGCATAGTAAACAGGGTAATGGTGTAAACGCAAACATTACTTTGTAAACATCAATACTAAGTTCTATGCAGGCACGTATACACTTCCGCGTTTGTTGAATTTAAATTTTAATCTAGACTTGACCTCTGTTCAATACAAACTTTAAAATATAAATAATAAATAAGGCCAACAAATCAAGACGTCCTCAAAATAATCTTTATTACTATTCTGAAGTCGGAGTGATGATAAAGACAAATAACAAAAACGGAATTATTAAGGTATTGTAATTAATTAGTTTGATTATCAATAAACCAACATAACCGGATAATATAATGTGTTGTACATTGTATTTTAGCCTACTAAGTATAGAATTTTTAACGGGAATATTTTATTCCGATACACGTGCCAAAACTTGTATCTACACCTAATTAAAAGTTTATTTTAATCAATGTCAAGAGTAAAATTATTTTAATAATGTATTTACATAATGTGTGTTAGTTTTTTTATCAATTATTTATTCATAGGTTAGCGACCCGCCCCGGCTTCGGGTGCAAATCGGTATAATGCTGATATTAAATACTGCAGCATTTGCAATGTAAGCGATAAAAATGTGTTTATTTACGACATCATATTAAAAACCTCTAAATTATCGGTGTCACCCTACTATATTGTGAATGTATTATACATGAAAACCTTCCTTATGAATTACTCTATCTATTAAAAAACCACATCATAATCCGTTACGTAGTTTTAAAGATTCAAGCATATATAGGGACAAACATAAAAAAGCGTTATTGTTTTATACTACTCGTATGTAAGGATAAGGATAAGGAAGTATAAAATCGTATGTATATTTGACATTTTTCGTTCGTCTTAAATTATTAAAAATAATTGTCGCATCTACAATGTGTGCTGACGTAAATAATGTAATGCCGTAATGTTTGCACCCATAATATGGAAGTCTTTATGTTCTTCGATCAATTCCTATCTAAAGTACAACGAGCAAATGTTTGACTTCTGTTTTTGGGAGTGTCGTGTACATAATACGACCTTACTTTTCCTTGTTAGTATATTTGACAACCAGCTTCGCCCACGAACATAGACAAATAAAAAATATCACTAGAATTGTATACGAGGGGATAACATTATTATAGCTAGGCTATTGCTTGCAACTTCGTCTGCGCTGAATTAAAAAATGTAGCCTATGTTACTCGGGGATAATGTAGCTTTTTATCGGTAAAAGATTTTTTTAAATCGGCCCTGTAGTTTTATGTTTCTTCATTACGTAGAAAAATACAAATTTTTCGACTTTATAATATTAGTAAAGATTAGACTGAAATAAAAATAGATGTATAAAAAAGTATTTTAATGGGCCGTAAGTATTTTTCCGTGATATTCGGCGGTAGCTAGACAAACAAAACTTTAAAAACGTCATTCTATTTTTATTGACACAGATGTTGACACCGATTACATTGCCGAAGCGCGATATACAGAAATAAAACGATAGCCCGATAATTGGGTTAGATAAATAGAAACGAGAAATGGTGTTAAAAAAATAATTTTCCATTACTTATAACAGTTAAGACCCATACAATTAGGCAGGTATGAGCTAAATTATAATTCTTAATAAGCATGTTAAAATTGAAGCTTACTTACTTATTAATTACGTTTTAATTTCTGATACAGTTAAATCTAAAACGAGATAAACATCGTCTTTTGACTACAGTTAAAATATATTAATACACATGAAACGATATACCTAATCTATAAAAAACAACATTTTATATATTGATCCAGTAACCCCTTAAGAACATCTTGAAAGTATCAAGATTTTTATGTCAAAGTGATAAGTCCTTGATTAAACATTGTTATCATTTAGGTCACCTCAATCAATCCACAGACGTATCCATAGTTATTTCACATGATTACCGTTTCTATATTTATAGCGTTGCTATGCGCTGAGCAATCCTTTTACTCACTAACTTCGTTACCATAATTGCTACTTTTTTGCCACTATTACAATCTGAGCCGAGCAAAAAAATCGGCACGCCTCTAACAATCTTTAGTTAAGGCCATTTTCGACCTACTTATCTTAATCCATTGCTTTGCATTCGATGTCTGATCGATTTTAGAAACGAAAATGTTAAATAACGCATCTAGTAAGACAATGATAGAGAGGAAAATAAGCTTTTATACGATTGTTTCTGCAGTGGAAACTCAGAAAAACACGAAACATCTTGAGAATATCTTTGTAATTCAATGTTCGTTCACACATTACTCGTACATTATCGCGAACCGTTAGTAAGAGAAGATGTTTACGAGCCTGTCCGCAAATAGCAACAAGCAAAGCAATAAAGACAAGACTAAATTAAATCTTATATGCAGATATCACGTTTGAAAGAGTTTAACAAAGAAATTATAACTAAACTAGCAATATTTTAACATAAGTCTTCTACAGGAAATCCATGCTTAGAGCCGTGGCGCTATTTTCACTGAGGTTTTGAAACCATTTTATTTTCGATAGTGTTTTATTTTATTTGATTTGTTTTGTTTTCCAATGTATAAGACTCTCGATTATCATAAGCAAGTATACATGGATGCAGTAATGTAAGGTCAAATGGCACATCATTTCCCTCAATCATTCACTTGAGGGAATTGTTAAGAACGTAGCCGAGTTTATCCAACCAAATAAGACGTATGAAGTCGAAACATTTCGCATCGGTTTAGCTAACAAATGGAGACATGATTATGAGTTATTATTATGTGTTACAATATGAAAAATAATTGATTAACAAGACGGTGTTACAGTGTGAAATCGAACCATTGTGACGTGAACCTTAAGTGCTTCGAGTCGATTAAAGAACACCTCAAACTGCAATACTGGCGGTTTATCCGAAATACATTTGCTACGATGCAATTCTACAATATAACGAACGTAAAAATGTACGGAACTGACAATGACGTTCGATATTTCACGACTGACAAACACATGACTTATCGAATTTCAATGTCAGTTTTATACATTTTTGTCGATTCTAATAACGATATCGCCAATCGAAAATTATGTTGGGTAGCCTCCCTGGATCCTATGACGACTAGTATCCACCGCCTATGACAATCCAAGGTATCGTTTTCATAATTGGTTAGTTTTTATAAGTAATACAAAAATGTTAAGCTTATATCACATAGAGCCACAATCTTCATAACCTTGACCGTCAGTCTATCGGTTAACCTCTTTTCATTGCCATGATAAGCACATGATGACTTTGATCTACAAAATCAGTTAATTCAATAGGATTTTTTTATCAAATATGTCAAGACCTTGTGCGCTTGTTGTTCTATTTTTATTTAGTTGTATAAAGTAAACAAATGAAGCAGATATTAATTTCAACCTTGTAATATGAACGATTTACTAAACCGCATACTATAAATAGTCTAGGATTTAATCATAATAAATACCACAATAAACGTATTCTACCAATCACATTATATTTACTTATATTACATTTAATTTCGTTTCTAATATATAATTCTTAAGATAAACAAGAAAAATACAATTTCTTCTTTGAGTTTTACTCTATTGAATTGCAAATTGCGAAAATCCATCGTTCATTTCAAAGGAAAATTTATTTTATGAGACGCAGACACCGAATTAACAAAAAATATTTAATAAATAAAAATATTTTTCAATTTACATACTGAAATATAATTATCGTTCGTTACGGTAGCATACTCGACTTGTTTATTTCATCGTGATTTTCGTTAAGCAAAAAACAATATTTTTAATAATTTTATTATTTTATTAAATATATTTTAAAATAATTCCGTATTGTACCTTTTTACTGAATAAGAATTTAAACACAGCAACATCAAATAAAGACTTGAATAAAAAAATACATGCACTTATTCTGTACGAAATCATAAGATGATAGTTTCAATTTTTGATTGTTTTTTATCCTTTTCTTTTGTTCATTAAGGGCTTTTAAAAAGAAAGTAAAGTTAGCGACTGGTCGACAGCCGGTTGTATAGTCAGTACAAAATACTACCAAAGAATCTAAAATTATTTAATGCAGTTCTTATGAGTAAGAAACTAATAGACACTTAAAGTTAATTATAATTGAGACTTTTACAGAAATTCATAATAGAATGAGATAAATAGGTATGAATTAATGAATAACCTTTATTGCAAAAAAAAAACAATTTACAAAATACTACTAGTACAAAAGCAAAAAAAAATGAGGCAAAAGGGGGCTAGCTCAGCAAGTGCATAGATGTCTGAGGGCATTCCTGAGCTGGCTTTCAGCTGGTCCTTTTAATTTTTTTTATTACTGATTTAGTATGGGCAAGTTACGATTGATCTATAGATTTACTTCCTAAACCAATTATTATAAGTAGAACACGTTAGGCTTCTCATCGGACCGCTATGATTTAGTTTACAGACATTTATTACATCATTTTGCAACAAAATATGCTATAGACGTAACAAAGATATTGGATGCTTAGTCGTAATACTTGGGCTCGATTCTCAGTACAATTGTTTGTATAAGATAACATTTTTTTTTCAAGTCCGCTAGAGTGACGTAATTCGGCTTTAGAATTCATGACAAAAACCACGTTGTCTGTACCGATTTTGCCTCACTCCGAACAAAAGAACAAATGGTTTCTTTTTTTAACTAAACTTTCAATAAGAAAATTCAACGTAGATTTACATAACATTGATAACAAAATAACTATTTATCTCGTTTAGGTTTTTAAAGTATTAATGAATTATTGTGTAATTTTACTAGCAAACGCAAAGTCCTTGAACGATAATATGTACCTTATCAAGAATTTGTAAGTTAAATTGCGTGTAAAATATATAGAAGTTAAACTACAAATTATAACGGTATTATAATACACAATTAGTTAAGTCTCAACACACTTTATTAAAAAAAACTGATTTTCATTTATAACCGACATCCGCAAGAAAGATGTTTATTAATATTCACTAATTTGAAGTTCAAGTTAATTTCAACTTTGGCATTGCATACTGAAGGTTCATCTACACTACACTTCATCAATATTCTCTAACCAGAACTAGTAGACACGTATCTTATCAAAATGATCGACCTTAACAAATCGGCCTTTCTTGTCATTAATGTTTAACATTGTAATGAAAGTGTTAAGGTCCTCGACACAATTTTCATTGGACAAGAGCAGCTCAATTTGAATAAAAAATATAGATAACAAATATCGGCTTTACAAATCATAAGCTCGAAAGTTTATATTAAAAACACAGTTCGTTTTATTCATCTTTGTCTTTGTTGAAAGCTATTAAATGTGTTCCCTGATGCCCCCATACAGTCATTCGTTTGAGCGTTAAAAAGCTTTAATCGGTATAATAACCACAATGTCAGGGACTTTTGAACCGTTAAAATGCATCCCAACATCGGATGCCAAAATCTAAATGCGTTGTATGTCTTTTACAATTTTGGAGGCCGAATGGCTTTGTGCAAATAAAGATAATGCTCAAAGACAAAATAAATTCCAACTTCCATTAGAACCATCAATTAGGAGGTAATGTGCAGTTCATTTACTCAACGAAAATAGTCGACGAATCACTCAACTTAGTTATTTTTGACATAAAACATACGTTTTCTTCTATTAAGGTAATAGTTATCTAGCCTTATTAAAGACATAGCCCGCATTCGCACTGGCGCTGGGTAAAAGAAGCCTTGAGTTAGAACAATTGCATTTCCATGTATATGTTCACACGGCGGCGATTTTAATTTTTTTCGAGCAGCGATGAATTTTAAGCGCTGGACGAACAAAACAAGAGTCATTTTACAGCGAAGGCGTTAAAAACAGCGTAAACGCCGGCGTTAAAAAATCGTTCGTGTGAATGCAGGATTACAGAGGTGTGCGAATTTAGTTCAGAACCATACTGTTTTGCTATCCATATAGAAAAGATTATTTATGTTGTTACTACGTGTATTCTGATAAAGAGTGCCAATAAATTGTGACGGCATAATGTTAAGCATACTGATAAATCACGTTTTATGAAGCTTCAGATATGATAGCTGTACTTGATAAAAATATATTGTTGTTAAGAGAAATAAGCTCCATTAACCTAACTAATCAATTCGATACAATTTTGTCACTTATAAAAAACTCTAATTCATGGCTTTTTAGGTTAGAATTCAATAGTTGCCTTAGAATAAGATATGAGTCTTAGAAACTTAATATTTTGCACATGGATTTTTATTATTACTTCAAACTTAGTTTATAAACGTTAAAGATGAAAAACTTTGTTTTGAAATTCTAAACTTCAAGCGGGACGAAGTCGCTGCCGACCGCTAGTTAAATAATATAAATTATCTATTTCGTGGTTAATTATTATAAAACAAATAGTACCTAAGTACTAAGAACAATTAAAACTAACTATTAAGGCTGCAGTATTGATAAATATTATTACTATTTTATAATGTGTAAGCAAGGTTTAACAACGCACGACGATCACACGTGATGGAATTGCTAAATAATAAATCTAGACCACATTATCTGGAATGCTTAGATGCGCACTTTGCAGACCGGCCGTGCAAATATTTACAATGATAAGTCATTTCTCTGAACGTCTGCATGTCTGCATGTGTGCAACATATTTACTACTAACATCTCCCGCTATCAAAGTTGATCCTAGAACAAACTAAAGAATTATAAAGCTTTAATAATGTACAGAAGTGGACATTTATCTTAGTTTAAGTGCCCGATCACTTACAAAGTTTAAGCGTATATTATGCATCAATAACAATCTACATCCGTCTGCAATAGTTTTTGAAAAAACTAAGTGTTGATTAGCTTGGGATACAATCCCTGACCTGGAGTAAAACATGCCATGGTTAACCTATAAGACTATATACCCTTAAAAGACCGAAGAACTATGTTATCTTTTGTTAAATATGCCGTTAAGTAAACCAAATATTGACCTTGTAGTTTTATTTTAAAACTTTTATTCATTATCTGTTTATTTACTGAGTGCAACGTATATCAACAATGTATTGGCCATCTTCCAGAAAACAACATTAAAAATCCTTCTCGTGTTATTCAGGATTAGTTCATTGACTTTACAAATAACACACTACACGATAATCTGAAGAAAATGTCTTATAGTCTAATACAAAAAATAATCGCGATGACGTCAATCCGCTTGCTACAATGTATGCTCAGCTTTCACGGTAAAAAATGAATAGTGGAATAGTACTGAATAGTAGAAATGATTCTCTCAGTGAGTTTTATTATTAACAAAAGACGTCTGAATCGACGTGCTATTTTTCCCAATTCCCTTGCGTTCAGATACTCGGTTTATCAAGCGTGATTACTAAACGTGCTGAATTTCATCTCTAATTGACGTCATAAACATATTCTTTAGAATCGGTAAAGCTACCTTGACTACTGGAAGACATAACATTAACCTCGCCAGACAAAATTTTGTAAGAAACAATGAAAAATGTTATCGGTCTTAAACTGTTTGTCGCAACGCAGATCAATCGGGAGTCATTAAATTATTTTATCACTGTGCGATTTTGTATTGTAGCGTTTGCGTGTCGAACTGTTGTTCCACATTTTGTGTCAGTAACCCTACCAGATATCATCGGTGCCCCAATGTACGGAACGATAACTTGTACACGCGATCTTATTAATATTCACAAACGGAATATAAAACAATATGAACGGAAACTTTTAGATCCAAGATGTTAATGACATCGAGGTGATACAAATTAACACGTACTCGTATAATACTTCCCTCACTTGCCGGGTAACCTCCACTGATTTGATTACCAGTTCCAGATAAGCCAGAAGCCATATTATAATATTCCGTAACCAAATTATACAATAATCACGTGTCGTACATTAACGACATGTATTATACGATGATGATAAAGATAATTATTTATTGGTTTAGTAAAAAAAATACTTTTAACCTTAAACCTACTGCTTCATTAGGCAGAGTTCGCGATAAAAATGGACTAACGCCGAAGTAAAATCTCAATTTTTTTCGCGAACTCGGTCTAATGAAGTCGTAGGGTAAGAGAGAGCTATGGTATTATTATTAGTTGGGGTAAAAAACAGTTTGGCGGTGGAATCAGTGCAATGAAATCCCTATGCAACTTCTGTGGTATAAGTAATGGCCAATACCTTAATATTTTGTTATTTATGAAGTATTAACCAAACTGACAAGTAAATAATAAACTAGTTTGTTTACATTTTATGACCAATCAAGCTTGGATATAACAGGTGGTTTGTATATTGAATTTTAAGTAATAAAAAGCTCTGTAGCTCTCATTGAGTCAAAGTATACAATCTTGGATATGGACTATAGGCATTGCATTAGACTATTAGCATTAGGCTACACTATAATACAGGGTTTATTCTAAAATATCAAAAAATGTACAAAATCGTTTAACACATTGTTGCTAGCTATTTAAATACAATGCTAACGTGCGGTAAAAATTTTATTAATAAAATTGATAACTTTTCCCCTTTTCATGTGTACTCCGCTTATCACTTAGTAAATAGCACTGGGAACATTTTTAAGATAACAAAGAGTTGAAACGTACAGAAGTGGCAAGGGATCGTGTTTAAGTGGCGCGCGGGAATGTCAAAGTCTCTGGCAAATGTTCCAAAACTCGGAGAATTCGTACATCGAATCAGGTTAAAACCATAAATTAAATAAATGTGTCTCCGTTTCTATTATAAGTATTCAGATTGTCGCAAGGTCGCCGTATCAACCGGTTGTCAACCCTGAATATGAATATTGAAGCAGAAAATTACTATTGTTATTTTAACACCTTCAATAGAACAAGATTTCAACTTACATTGTAAAAAAAATCGTTTAAAAACTAACTGCGTGACATAAACCAATTAGTTAAGTTTTAAGCAAAAGTCAATGATTTTTTATTATGTTCAACTTTGTCTTTAAAAAAATATTGACACAATTTTTTGGGTATATACAAAAATACACCACGTGATCTTAGTCACAAATTTTATTACTTTATCGAGTTGAATAATATTTCATACAAATCAATTAAATGCACATGTAAAGGCTAACACTACGACAAAGGCACATGTGAGCAAAACCGGGACATTACCACTTCATACGTGTAACGTCAGACGCATATGTAAAAGTGCCGCGACTACTTTTAAGAAACGCAAGTTCCGAGTACCATATGCTACACATTCTGAATGATAACTCACCGAGTTTCCCCATCATCTCTTCTAAAGCGTGGTCCTTGTCCATTTTGGAGTCTGTTATCCTATTGTTCCTGTTTAGAAATCCCTGGTAGTATCACAAACAACATTGACGGCTGATGACGGGTGGTTGGCGCGCGGAGTGACACGCCAGGCGGGTCTGCCGGCGAGCGAGCGAATGGTCGGTTATCGTGGCCCGTGGCGCCGGCCGAAGCGTTAGGTTACCGCAATACAGCGAAAAACTTGCATCGTCTCTTATCTGCAGTAAATTAAATCATACCTGTCCATTGAGAGGCGTCAACGCAACTCCATTAGCTTCGCCCATCGTAGGTACCTATACTCGGTAATAATAAAAAAATATTAACCACAAATATTACAATACTTTTGTAAAGGATTATTATAATGCAAGGAAGTCGGTTAAAAAAATATCTTATGTATTTTTTCTTCAAATACATGCAATTTATCATTTCGATCAAGAAAAAAAATTATTGGTGAAAGGAGTGTTATAGACGTAATTTAAATAACAATGTAATATTAAATTTAAATAACAACTAATACCCACATTAGAGAAGAATATGTAATCGGTCATGAAATTATTGGTAAGTAATAGTAAAAGACATATTCCTATAAATATTATGTTTACGAGTCACGCAACAGTATGACGTAATAAAGACAATTAGATGATCGTGATCCAATAATAAGCCGCTAGGGTAAACACGACGCTTCACTGCATTTTATATTCATATAAATATTCACAAGTTAATTTCATTAAATTAGGTTACATTACCAACGTCACTCTTGACTTATATTATTACATACCCACATTTAATTTTAAAACATTTTTAAAGTACCTTATTCATATTAAAAGTGATCCGTAGCATCATCGATGTTTTGCTTTTCTTAAAGCGTTCCTAAAGTTTTTTTTTCACTTTAAATGGCTGCAACATATCCGGTTCAACTCATTATCAATTCACGTTCTTATCACATTTTCGCAATTAGATATAATTTTTGTAATCATCGTAAAACTAATTTAAATTATGTCATAGGTACTTCTTATCGCACATACTATATCAGGTCATGACCTTGGCTGGTTAATTTTTGACATAGTCATAAGGAATTAAGGCGAAAAGTGAAATTAGAAGAATAAAAATATATAATGGGTAGATGATAAAGTTGCAGGCCACATTAAACATAGACCAGCGTGTTTAGTAATATTTAAGAGAGGTGCTGCTATAAGTTGGCGCTTTCAAAAATAATATATGAACCCTGCAAAGATGCATTTTCATATATTAAGTATTGGTATTTTTAACTATAAATAATGTTTATTTCCATGGTGCAATAGTACTCGTATTTTTCAGAGACACGTAATCCCGTAATTCCGATAGGAAAACTACGTATTGATACATTACGCCCTTGTCTACTAAGAATGCCTTGTTTACAATAATTAGGTGTCTTCTTACCTTCAGAAACGTCACAAAACAAAGAAACGGCTATTATTTAACGGCGGTATTGTCATGAATGCATGCATACGACGCATTACGATAAATCATTCCACTCAATCATAGTATTCTACATACAAGATATTTATCCCCCCTCAAGCCAAGACCAGGTATGAATCAATAGAATATAGAAATATGGCTACAATCAGACTTTAACGGATTCATTTTACTGCATTCATGGGCAATCATGGCTCATAAAATGTGCATGCCAGCATTCCGAATTATAAATAGAAGAACATAGCGTAAAGCCGGTTATAAGTAAACTTTAGTGATCCTTGGCGCCACTGAATTCTATAAGTATCAAACCAGTTATATTGTACAAGCAGCGTGACGCATCTTTCTTTCAACGATTTTGCAAATTAGACATTTTAAAACTGCCTTGTAGATTTTCTTTTTTCATTTTAGAATACGGCTTGGTATTTTGTAAATATTTGGTAGTTAAGTAAAGCATAATAAACTGAGTGAATACAATACACACGTAATTATTAAGATTTGTTATCATTTGTTTATATGAAGATATTCAATTACTGTTTATTTAAACAGAATGATATAGACGCAGTAGTCAAGAAAATGTGTCGAAAATATTGTTGAATTATATAGTCGTAGCTACATTTGAACATACAATAACACCAATTAACGTTATATTAATAACACCTTTAATTAATACATTTGTAAGGACGCAATTTGAACATAAGTACTCGTACCTTAGCTTTAAGGAAAATCTTGCCAGTTTATTTACTTACCATAAAATGACTTACTTAAGTACTGAAGGGCATTTACTGCTAAAATATATGGAACGTAGTTGTTAGCTAATGTTTTATTCATTCCCATATTAAATACCTCATTTATTACTTTAAACTAGGTAAAGTGGCATCTTACTTTTAAATCTATACATCACAAGGCCTTGACAAATAGTTGCTTGAAAATGTGAATACAATTATGAATCTAGGTAGCTGAGCATTGTTGACGTTAATTGGCAAAAGACATGTCTATGTACGTGATTTACATAATCGTATTAAACAATTCACCATTATTTTAAGAAAGAACAAGACTTTTCTTAATAAAACATATGTTATTCGAGATTCTATCGAACTCATTTAAATTTATAGATACTACAATTATTAATAAACAAGCAAAGTTCCTCTAAAAACTAGTTTTACTACGGGAAATAAAAACGTAAGTTATGCGCTAATATTTAGTATAAAGGCTGCATTATTTGTTTTTAGTATCGGCACCATATACGAAGATGTAACGAGCGATGTATTAGGTCTGATGGGAACTTGGCAATGGCTTGTGACAATACTACTAACCGTTCTTATGATGCCCGCAATGTTGAACCAATACGAAGATATGTTTCTATTGAAACCTACAAATTATATAAAATGTGAGTTACCACAGATCCATGATATTGCGAACTCCAGTTTGTGTTCGTTCACCATCTTAAGTAATATCACAGAAGTAGTCAAATGTAACAAATGGCGTACAAAACTTTTAGGAATAATATGGCTGAAAAAATCGGTAAGTTTAACACTTGTAAGACTTAGCTACATAAATTCTAACCTAAAAATACTCATATACTTCTATAAACATACATTTCTCGTTTCCGACAGTGGCTAATATTTTGCGACGACAAATTTAAATTATTATCAACGACGATAATTTGCCGATTGGGTTTTGTTTTCGGCTGCATTATATTCGGCTTGATTTCTGACAGGTAATTTTTGATAAATGTTTACCGTAAACTAACCAAGAGTTAACTGTGGCTTACTATTCAGAAAAGCAGAGACTAAGTAAGCTTTGATTATGGGTTCATGTTACTTTTCTTAAATCGTATTTACACAAATAACCACTTCAATGCACAGAAAAATAATTATATCCAAAAAGTCCACACTAGAATAAGCTTTAACAAAAAAGCTCTACTTCCGTTTGAAAACTTTCCGTACAAAAAAAAGTTAAAAACCGGTAAAATATTGAAGGAATGGTTACACTTATTTGACATTGACATTAAATAATATTAATTTGGCTTTAAACCCGTTTTAATTGCTAATGTATTCTAGATTAAAAAAAAACACGTACATAACACTTGGTAAAAAATACTACACATTGCATTTCCTTTTTTTCAACCTTTATTTTAATTCATAATATTATTATAAAAAATAAATGTTCACTTTGTATTTTAATATAAAAAAGTATGACACTATAAGCCTAAAAGCATCATCATAATGTAGACATTGCATCTTAAGCATATCGCCGTGAATCTACGAAAACCTCAAACAAAAGCACAACCAAATACCATAAGACTTGCAATACAAACAATCAAATCATAACAGGTTATTAGACAGCGGTTTTCCTCGAATATTATTATTTGTTCTTGAATATTACGAATAAATAATTCCGGGCGTTTAAGGTCGTTTCCTCGGATACGAGTATAAGACTACATTCGCACAGGCGCTTTTTCAACGCGCGTTAAAAGAGCATTGAGATAAAACAAATGCGTTTATACGGCGGCCGGCGCTTTTAAATGACAGCGCATTTTTATCGCGCAACGTCGCGTTTTACTGCAGTAGCCAAAATACGCACGGGCGATTTTTTAACGTCGTCGCTGGTAAAGATATTATTTGCAGGCGCTGCAGTATTTAGTATCAGCATTATACCGATTTGCACCCGTGCGAAGCCGGGGCTGATCGCTAGTTATCTAATAAAAACTCTTTTTTCTATTTATAGCTTTGGAAGAAAGAAAGTAATAGCCATAAATATTTTGGCGGAATCAATTTTTGGATTAATTTTAACATTTTGTGACTCAGACGCTTGGTTCCATCTTTTAATATTTTTAAGATCTCTATTCGCAAGCGGTTATTTCTACACAGGAATTATACTTAGTAAGTAAAACTGATATCTTGTTTTATTTATTTTATAGTATAAGAATGTATCTTATTATGTAAATATATAAGTTCGTCAGTAAAATAACCACATGCTCCCCATGTGGTAGATGCAGGAATAGTGAAACTATTCTTGCTTCCCACATGCTGTCAATAATATTATGTCAATTGTCAATATGTCTTTCTAGTTCTGCGTTTATTACTATGTAGGTATAGGCAATGACTATATATGTATAAAGAAAATTGCAAATACATCGTTATCCTTATCCTTACATAGTATAAAACAATAACGCTTATTTATGTTTGTCCCTATATATGCTTGATTATTTAAAACTACGCAACGGATTTTGATGCGGTTTTTTTAATAGATAGAGTGATTCATAAGGAAGGTTTATATATATATAACTAGCGACCCGCCCCGGCTTCGTTCGGGTTCAATTATTGTTAGTATGGCTGTTATATACAATGTTCACAGTTTTTCTGTAGTGTATTTAGTATCAGTTTTGCACCCGTGCGAAGATGGGTCACTAGTTGACAATATTCAAATTAGCATATTCGTGTTCGACGTCTCGTGTATGATAACATGTTTTTAATAAGTCTGGTAATGGATACCCATGATAATGGTTGTCATCGAGCACACTTTTGTTTTCAGTTTGTGAAATAGCAAGTAACAGTTGGCGAACGTATCTGATCACGATTGTTACGGTGCCCAGAATATTCGCAATCGCATTCATCGTACCCTTGGCCAATAGTTTGCCAAACTTGGAAACATTTAACTTCATGGCTGGTGTATTCTGCTTTTTATGCATCGCACCTCTAAGGTAAAAAAAAAAACATGAGAAAGGGCACTATTCTTTACTCACGTTTTTGTTACTGCAATATAAATATAAAAATGCTGTTGCGGTTATTTAAGTTGTAACAAAAAAAAAAAAACATGGTTGTATGCATTTGAAGTCGATGTACCTAAATATAGAACGGTCATTGAACCGCTCGGAGAATGTATTGTTGATACGTGTGGCTGTCATGAACACAATAAAATATATAATATGCAATCAGATGCATTAAGCAATTAATAAGTTTTATGTTACATTGCAAATAAATCAAAGCGAACAAAATAATCGTATAAAGATATTTTTATTATTTTAGATGGCTACCGGAGTCACCTCAATGGCTTTTGTACAGTCGAAAAATATTTTTAGCTGAAAAAATACTATTCAAAGCAGCTTTGAAGAATAAAATAAAATTATGCAGCGATTTCAAAATAAGACCCGTAAACCACAAAGTAAGGACTATTCTTTAAATTTTTGATTTTATATCGAAGGTGTTTTAGTAAAATTTGAATATTGCAGGCGTACAACTGCTTAGATGAAAGCAGAACATGCATAAGCATTTTCTACACGTACAACACGAGGATAATTGTGATATTTTCTTTAATATTTTGGACCCTGTACAACTTTTTGTGGAGCTTTTTGTACGTGAAGACATACAGCGATGGTCAAATGCTTTACATTGAAGTGCTCGTGTTCTTTGGTGTTCTAGAATGCATTACACTATTTCTTTTGAAGAAGTTTAAATTGAAACTTATTTTATTGATTAACGTAACAGTTATGGGCACTTTGACCACTGGTATTCTCATTTTAAACCGGTTCCAATTAAAGGTGAGTTTCGATTTGTATTAGGAATTTAAAGCAAAGAAAAAATATTAAATAAACTTTTGTCATCGACGGTAACGATAAATCTTACCTTTAATAATTGACAACTATTTAATTGGAAGGGGAAGTGGATTTGGCGGGGGAGAGGCGTATAAAGAATTATCCTCTTTGTGTGCGTCTTCTTCGAAAATTAAGGGTAGGAAACGCATCGGCCTTTGCTAATGTCTATGGGTAGGTAGCGGTCGCTTCGCTATTCCAGCGAATCCACTTGATCATCTGTCACTTTTTATAAAATATATATTTCTTATGATGTATAAAATTCTACAAAGTAACCTTTCAATAAATAATGAAATCTATATCTTGTGATTTACGAAGGCAATAGAAAATTATTACATTATTTATCATTTAATTATTCATTTCATAACTCATTAATTCATTGTATCGATTTTCTTTAATTAAGTTGTTAACTTTATTGCCTTGAGTTACTTATAATTATACAGAAAAGTAAACAACAGAATCATAATTTAAATTGACAAAGGGATTATTAAACAAAGACGTTATGAAAAAAATAATAGTTCATATTGGTTTGACAAGTATATTATTTATGCATAAAGCCACAGATAATATAATACTATAATAGTGTAACAAAGTAGTAGTACTAAACCTAATATTTATATCCGAAGTCATTTACGGTGGTGTCTAATGTTATAATACAGTAAATCAGGTTCCGATTAACTTACTTACTTTCATAATTTTTAGGATACATATTTTGGTTTCGTAAATTCCGCTGCGCTGGGTACAGGCATGATGGCACACTCCATACTTCTTAATATAACACCACGTCTCTTTGCAATCAATATCAGAGCAACAATCTTCGCTTGCTGTCATTCATCAGGTCAACTGGGAACTATAATCTGCTATTTACTGTATCTACTAGACTATGATGACCATAAATCATTAATATTCGTTCAAATTGGAGCTACGTTTATATTATCCGCATTATGCTATGTGATACCCGATGTTGATGGTAGAGAGCTTCCTGATATTATTGAAGATATGGATTACTTTTCTGAGTGAGTAATTATTCAGTACAATGTTTAGTCTAATACAGTCATATAAAATAGTAGGAAAGTTTCATTAGTTATAATTACCAGAGCAGATAAATCGTATCTATGATATTTTTATATTACAAAGTTGCAAACGAGCAAGCGGTCTCCTCGATTCGCTGAAAAAGCGAAGCGACCGCTACCCATAGACATCTGCAATTGCAGATGCATTGCCTACCCTTAATCTACGGAGGAGGAGACGCACAGCCAGAGGATAATACCTTTTCCTATGCGTCCCCTCCCCAGCCAATCCACTTCCCCTTCCCATCATTTCCTTAGAAGAAAAGGATAGGAAGGGAAAGTGGACTAAAATCTCTGGCATATATATCTGGAATTCGTACACAATGGCGCCAAAGTTAGTTAAAGTTTACTTGTTTTATTTTATACTCTTTAAAAACACTACTTTAGCAGCATAATAATTAATCAATGTTTAAAATATTATCATAGTTAAAGGATATGAAAACTAATGTTATTTTTATTTATTTATCTTGGTATATGAGTTCACAAATATGTTTTCTTTTCTGGCACAAGGCCGTCGAGCAAATTAGTGAATGTAATCCACACTTCACAATCAAGTAAACCTCAGTATCAATTACAAATTAATTGAAGAATTTTCAACGTTTACTTTCAAGATGTGAAATAATTAACACAATAAGGAAGTGTTACAGTACAGTGCAGCGTTACGAATATTCCGATCTGTTAATACAAAACCATTTCTTCATTAAGTAAATTAAGTAGCCGTGAAAATATACAAAATTAAATTTTACATAATTACTAAAACAAAAAAAAACCTTAAAGTCTGCCTAAGGAAAACCATTAACACTTATGGATTTATTTGCCTTAATCGGTTAGTCTTCTTTTTGTGCAATTGCGTGTTACACTTACTAAGCACGCTGCTATAATGTCATGGCAAATTAAATTCTTATATTACATGCGTGTTGTGTTCAGCAGATTAACCAAACCACTACGTTGGGTCACACAAAAGACGAATTCGCCTTCACAAGAAGAAGTTGAAATGAGAATATATTCCTTTGGCAGTGCAATCAGAAATTCATCTGTCAACAGTCATTCTGCAGAAAGAATACCAGCTCGAGCCATCGGTTTTAAAACTATATGGCAATCTCTCGTAGCGTCCGTACGAAACAAATTGCGGTGAAAATGCTGCCAGGCGTTTACATTACACTGATTTAATGAATCTTTAATGTGTTTTATTTAAAACTTGTTGATTTTAATAGCAAATTTTACTAATATCATATTTTGCTGCACGTAAATATGTAGGTGCTGCAAGTATGTATGAAGTTGTAATGTAAAGGCTAGAGGTGTAGTTAGGAACTCCATACTTGGACTACTTACGTAATAGTTTATTTTATCTGCTCTTCTAAAACATATTTTTTGGCACATAGTAGATAATTTGAAACATAACAAGTTCGTTTCTTCGTTTTGAATCTGTTATGCAATAGGCTCAATCATATATGACACGGACGTACCAATAAAAGGTCCAAGGCCAAGACAACCTTATCAAATCGCAACATTGACATATCGATAACATAACCAAGCTATAGAAATAAATCCAGAAACAAAATCACACATTTTAAAATTATGAGACAATCTATACTAATATTATAAAGAGAGAAATTTTGTATTTTTGTTTGTATTGAAATAACTCAAGAGCTACTATACTGATTTCAAAAATTCTTTCACCAATAGAAAGCAACATTATCCCCGAATAACATAGGCTATATTATTTAATTCCACTCGGACGAAGTCGCGCACAACAGCTAGTGGCAGTATAACGCAGGAGCATAAATGTTTTTTAATTTCTAGTTTTTTGACAAAGACAACATTTTTAACTGAACAAAATAAATTAATACAAACACACATTCACCGCTCTCATCCTAAGCTTACGTCTTCATTAGATCGATGTCAAGCTAAAAACGGCCTTACGCTGAAGCAGAATAACCGTTTTTACAGCGAACTCGTCTACTGAAGCCATCGCGTAAGAAACGTTCCATGTCTCATAATTAATGCTTCATTTATATTCATCGGGCGACATAGCAACCGCCAAGACTTATTCAAAGGTTAATATTGATAAATATTATAAAGGTTAATGATTTGTTGTGATTTAATTAAAATTATCATTAAATATACTTAGAAATTAAAATTAATTAGTTCAATGTAAACAGTTTTAATTACAATATTATTATTATCAGATATCAGTTGTTTAGACCATTGTCCTGTCCTTTATATGTTGATGTTCCAATCAACTGTTTACAAGACTTGTCGTCATTTACGATATCTAAATATACGAAAATAAATAATCAATGAAAAGTAACCTCGAAATCTATGGTTTCAGTAATTCAGAAAAATAAGTTAAAGTTAAGGGAAATAAAACAAAGAATACGGACTATTTTTTATTGATATGATCTGCACCTTGGTTCATAATTGTTTTAGAATTAACTTTTATTATTATTTCAAGTTTTAGTTAAAATTATAATAGATTTTTTTTAAAGATTTATTAAAAGTGTGTAAGTACATTCAATGTACCTACTTTAAAATATCGTCTCTATTTCCTAACATTACCTCTTAAGTTTAAAAAACATTTGATATACACAATCGCTATTTATAACTTTTGCTCTTAATAATTTTGATTATAAATTCTATTATGACATTTCAACGCGAAATAGGCATCCATTTCGTAAGAAAATGCAATAATAATTCCTGTACACGGTAACATTTACCTACATAAAAACTTAAAAATAAATTATAAATACACGTTAATGAAGAATAAGTCATTACATTACAATTAATAGCACCTAGTAATGCATAAAAAGCATAAATATTCCGATTTAATATAAAAGATTTTTCTCAACACACTTGATAGTAAAACCACGACACAAGAATTGTACCAAATAATAATATTTGAGCTCAAATACACTACTACATTTAATAACTAATTTATTTTATTATTTTTATAGAGGTGATTCAAGAGTTGAATAGAGTTTTGAGTTTGACAGAAAAAAAGCGAGGTTAAACACGATTTTCTTTCAAACGACATTTTAATTAAAAGCAGAAATATCTTAATTTATAAAAATAAAAACTAACTAACATTAATTATCGTAGTTAACTTAATGATAAAGGAACAACTGCCGGTGAGGAAAAAAATGCAAGTAAAACCGCTCGTAAAAGCTTGTTGTGAATTCAATTGCACAAACGTTCCCTACAATATTTTTTCCACTACTATTTATCACAGCTGTTTTGACGATATATCTACAAAATTAGCATTTTTATATAATTTTTAGTAAATGACGATTGATTCAGTTTTTCCCAATAAAATCATTTTAACTGCGATACTTTATAAAGTAATAGTATTGTATAAAGGGTAATAAATACATAATTTATTTGCGTATTACTTAAGAGTTATCTTTGTTAAAGTTATCATTGGCAAAGACGTGGTTATACATATATGTGGGGCTACCAAAAGTACTTTTCGATCGGCAATATCGCTGCTGGAATTGTCGCGTTGCGATTGTCACGTGTGAGATATCGAACGTCATTGTCAATTACCTACATTTTTGACGTTCGCTATAGAATCGCTTCGTAACGAATGAACTTTGGGTAACCCCACAGATAAGTCATCGAATTAGCAAAATATTTTAATCCAATATAGACATACTTAGTTATAAATTCAAAGTTAATTGACGTACAATATTATTAAATGTAATAAAACAAATATTCCCATATCCATAATATAATAAACCCTCATTATTTAGTTTATTCTGTTTACTGTTATAATTGTAACCATTTCTTTGTATACATATTTCTCAACGCTATGATACATACTTAAATCTTATACTACAGAGGAACACAAAAAAATGTTACAAACAATTTACGTACGCAGTTATTGATAAAGTTACATTTCTACTAAAACGCATGAAATCATAACCAATCGTATAAACGTGGCTTTGACGTCAATGAAACTCTATCGCTTTGTTATTAGTTATTACAGTGATAGAATAAACAACTAACGCAAACTAATCATTTTATGAAATAAAACTTTGTAACGGTATTCACGTGTTATAATAATTCAAACATGGTTTCCAATGTTTAAAACCTTGAAGTACCGAAGTTATTAGTTTCCTTTATTACACGTGTAAACAATACAAAAAATATGATAAAATTATAACTTATCAAGTTCTTTGATTAATTAGGTATTTGTATCAAAGGGTCGACATCAGATAAGCCTAGGAAGAGACGGAGAGATTGCCAGAAAGGTGACGACTGAGATCAATGAAATTGATTGACGTCGAAAAGGAGTAGGATAAGGACAAGGAGATAATGCTTTTTGTAACAACTGTTGTTGTTATACTTGAAACAATCAGTGTATTGCTCTTAAACTGTTGCGATAGGATAATTTTATTGACAAATTAACTTTATCTTGCGTGACAGGCAACAAAGAAATGATTATCCACTAGAGAAAGAAGTCTGATACAAATGTGTGTATTTATTAATGCAATATTATCGGTGTGAGTGGATTAATTACAATAAGTTTAGAAAGTGTAACCAAGATAAGAGTATATTTTATTTATTTAGAGTATTTTTTAAATTTAATTCATTTAATTGTGTGACTGTCGCGTAATCAATAACTTTAGCGAACCTCACCGTTAAAAAAAATGTACTTTGTACTTGCTGACAATTTATTGGGTCTGTTTTAAAAATCTTTATGAAATAATACACTAATTTGAATCAAGAAATTTTCATAGACTTTTTGCTTCCGTTGTATGTTGAACTTCGATCCGACCGAAAGTTTTTAAGTGATATTTTTCAATCTATACTCCTATATTGTGAAGCAGTTATAATAACAAATGGAGATTAGATAAAATAGTTTTAGTGGGGCAAACTTGTTTATTCAAATCGCCTTGAGTCAAAGTAAATCTAGCTTTTTACTTAATAAAGAGAATTACATACTTCTACTATAATTAATTGATTGTTGGTTTTAATTTGGGATTTGGTACTGACTGAGGAGTCTTTATGCGGGATGAAGTTGAATAACGATCGGAACATAAATGTACTTGTTTGAATAGAAGAGGGTCGATATACGAGAAGGCCGCAAAAACGTAAAATATTAATGGAATAAAAACAGAATCAGCTAGTGGACTAAAAATCGGTGTGAAACGAGAAAAAAATGCCTCAGAGATAAAAAGACGTTTACTTTAGAATTTTGGGCACTCGATTTCTTATTACTTTAGTTTGTAAAATGTAACTTATGTAAAGTATACTGGCGTAGTCCGACTTAAATATTTTTATAATCTATACTGACACATACATATTTTTTAAAAGTATTTTCAATTAAATATAATATGAGATTCGAATGATTGCAGTAATACACAATAAATATAAATAATATTAATAAATAACATTTTATCATTTAAATAAACCTAAATTAGGAACTTGCATAGGTAACTGTTGTAGACTAACATTGTATAAAGGAAAATACAAACAAAATGCAGTAAATATAGGCAGTATCTTTCGTCACTTAGGATATAATAAAATCCTTACATGCAATCAACTATCACACACGTTTTAAAATCAACATTTTTGTATTAGAATTAAATGTTATAAGGCCGTTTGGTGATTTATCTTCCCATTTGAGCTTGAGATTGATGTGGGTAGTCTTTCTGAAACGTAAAAAGTATAAATTAGAATTAAAAAAATATCTGGAGACAAATACTAACTTTTATTAACTTTCATAAGTTTATAATTTGATAATTAATTATGCATCAACAGTAAAATGGAATATTGATTTAAATATGTGTCTTTCATGCAATACCTATTGTTCACATCATGGTACGAGGGTGGATTGAAAAGTACTCGGCCTAACACAGATCCATTCAATTCTAAAAATCAAATCTACCCACATTATTTAGTTCAATTCAGACTAGTTCATTGTGTGAAGTTCGAAACGTGTGCGATAATTAGTTGTGATTTTATAAATTTATTAACAAAGTAATCGGACATAGTTTCCGCGAATGGAGCAAATCGAGCAGCGTGCCGTCATTAAGTACCTCCATAAGAAGGGGCTATCATCAAAAGCCATCCATGATGACATGGTCAGTACATTAGGCGATTGTGCTCTGTCATATTCATCCGTCAAAAAATGGATAGCAGAATTTAAGCGTGGTAGAGAGAGTGTGAAAGATGAACCCCGCTCTGGAAGGCCTTCGACGTCAACTACTGACGAAAATATTAAAAAAGTACTTGATTTAATAATGGGAGACCGCAGATTAAAAATTAGAGAGATAGCCGAGATTATAGGCATCTCTTATGAACGAACTCAGAACATCATTGTCAACGAGTTGGGTTTCCACAAAGTGTCGGCGAGGTGGGTTCCGCGACTGCTTTCAGTCGAACAAAAAAGGACACGATTGACTATTTCACGCGACTGTTTGGAGTTATTTGAAGTCGATGCAGATGATTTTTTTAATCGTTTTGTTACTATGGACGAAACATGGGTTCATTACTGTACACCGGAAACAAAACAACAATCAAAACAGTGGAAAAGACCTGGTTCACCACCCCCTAAAAAGGCTAAGTCGATTTTGTCGGCAAATAAGGTGATGGCTTCAGTATTCTGGGACTCGAAAGGTGTGATTATGATTGATTATCTTGAAAGGGGTCAGACTATAAACTCTGATTACTACTGCACCTTACTACGTCGTTTACGAGAGGAAATAAAAGAAAAACGTCGAGGAATGCTCAGAAGAAAAGTCCTGTTTCATCAAGATAACGCCCGTGTTCACACGTCAGTACAGTCAATGGCTGAAATTCACAACTGTGGCTTTGAACTGTTACCGCATCCGCCGTATTCACCTGATCTGGCACCATCAGACTTCTTTCTGTTCCCTAACCTAAAAAAGCACTTGGGAGGTCAAAGATTTTCGACAAACGACGAGGTCAAAGCAGCTGTAGACGCATATTTTGACTCTAAGGAAGAATCATTTTTTTTCAACGGTCTAAATGCTTGGAAGGGGAGGTGGCAAAAGTGTATTGAACTTGATGGTGATTATGTAGAAAAATAAAAATATAACTGATTTAGTATGTGTTTATTTTCTTGGTTAGGCTGAGTACTTTTCAATCCACCCTCGTACAATAGAAATGTGTTTTGATACTAATCGAGTACACAAAGTCTAACGCCAATAATAATGATTACATAATAATAATGTAGCGGTAAGTATGGTGTATTTCGGTTTGGAGATACGTTACGCGTTTCTACAAGAAAATGTGCTTGTTGGGAATTTAGAATTGAGGTATTATGCAAATGTTAAGTAAATAAACTTACCAGCGTCTGTAGGAGGTGAGTATGTATGTCCGTTTGCATTAGATTCAGGTCGGCTTGATTTACGTCTTTGGTAATGAACGCTGAACATCACGGTAGCGCCGACTAGAGGCGAGATTCCAGCTAGGACGAATGGGATTTTGTAAGACTTCGTTATACTTCGAATGTAGCCCGCAATGGGAGGTCCGATAGACAAGGGCGGCGCAGCCAACCCTAGCATACAACCGATCGCTTGAGCTGCATGTGATGCGCCGCACAGTTCAAATGCTATCGGACCTATCAGTGCAATGAACGCGCCGTCAAACAAGCCCATTCCTAACGAAATAACCACTAACAGGGTAAATGATTTCACGAACGGTAAAATAATTGTAAGTGCACCGATCACATAAAAAGAGATCTGCTGAAGTAAAATCCTATTGATTCCGCGCTTATCCGCCAAGAATCCAAAAGTTAAACGACCCAACCCCGAAGTGATCGCTAAACACTGCAATGGAAGATTATCATTGACACCTGTAAAGGTTTCTTCGATGAATTTCTTTATGTGAACGTATGGCACAAAGTAACCAAACAAAGCTACAGGCATCGAAAGAGCCCATAATCTGTATTTACTATTTTTCCAAATTTGCACAGTTACTATAGTTTTTAATAAAGATTTGACATTGTCATGTTTATGAGAAGGTTTTTGTATTATCATTAATGGAGTCGGTTTAAATAGTAAACCGCACAGCATAATGCCCGCTGTGAAGAACGAAAGAACTCTAAACATCCATTCCAAGCCGTGGTATTTAATGATATATTCCAATAACGGAGGCATTATAACGGTAAACACTGAGCTTCCTATCGTGACTATCCCATTAACGAGTCCTAAGTATTTCTTGAAGTAGTGACCGAGGATAGCTAGGGATGGCGTGTACGCTAGTGATGCACCTAAACCATACATCAAGCCATACGTAAAGTATAGCGCGTTAACTTCGTTCACTACGAAGGATGATAAAAGCAAGCCCGCTGTAGCGATGCTCCCGCCCAGGAGTGCAGTCGCCCGCAAACCAAGAAACGCAGTCAATAGACCTGATAGCGGAGATAGGAAGAATGTCGTCCCCATCGTGAGGGCGCCCACCAAAGCTGGAACAAAGATAATTAATCTATTATTTTTACGTCGACATCATATTTACGCTATGTAAATATATTTTTGCTTTTAAGTTTTTTTTATAAAATTTAATAAAAATGTGCATAAAGATAGCCATAGAGCAGTAAAAGCAATATTGTAAATAATAAACTGATCGCAGTAACTTTTTGAAAACCTATATTAGCGGAAGAATACACCGCCTCTGATCTTAAATTTGAATTTATTTGTTATTCATATTTGCCTTATCCTTAATATAACATTAAACTGGTTATACTAGAACTAGAAGGTGAAGAATGTCGACCGAGGTCAAGTTTCCACGAAAGTAATTTAAATGCAAAGATTGGCGAATCGTGAAACAACGATCGTTGACTACCGACAGTTATTCAATATGACGCAATGATCACATGTAAACCAGGGAAAGATTTCATCATAATTTTACCGCTTTAATTTTACAGGTGTGAATTTGTTTAAAAAATCCTCACTTTATAATTTTAATAAGCCTTAGTCAGGATTGGAAACAGGATTGCCTCAACATATAATTATATAAAATACTTTTACTTCTAAAGAACATAGCGGGAGTGTTGAGGTCAATATTCCTGGTAAACGCGATGCTGAAATAGTTTGTGTACTCCAGGATATGTTAACTTAGGACCATAATGGGACTGTAATTGCCGGAATAGGCAATCTAGACGTTTACCTAGTTAGGCCGACCGAAATGCTAAATTTGTAGCACTCACATAAATGATAAGTGGCACACAATGTCTGTTAATCTAATCGGGTCAGTACGCCCAGGAGATTCGTCTTCGTATTATTAACTGGCGGTTTATCATACATTGAATATCTATAGACTGAACTATACTATAATGTACGTTGTCATTTTTTACGAGTATCAGTTCGCCGAATGTTACTTTGATAACCTAATAACATAAAAATACGTCAGGTTAAAATAATAACATTATAGAGAACTACCAAACACGCAATGTACTTACAAAGTATTATACGGATATTTTGTATAATTATGTGCAAAGATAGATTGGATCATAAAAAGGCCTCCCCAATCGTTTTTTCATAGTCGAAGACGCGATTGGTAGATAGTAAGTGATAAGACTATTGTAAGTATATTCATGACCTCATTGTCATGATGATGTGCTAAAATAAATTATTGCTAATAATCGTAAAGTTACACAGTTTTTCGTAGTACCTATATCTTGAATTCTTTCGTACGACCGACGCAATAGGCTTTAAATCACAAAAAAAATGTCAAAAAATATCATAATCAAATGCTTGTTTGATTCAACGTTTAGATAAAGTTGATATTATGATAAATCATCTGATAACAATTTGATTATAGTGCGTAGTATTTACCGTGACAAATAACTTAAGTATTCTTTTGTAAATATATTTCGAATGAAAATTAAATTGCATTTACAGTTCGGAATCGATGATGGACTTCATTTGAAAATATATTCGCTCGTATGTGGCTTAAAACTTTTATATAGTAATTTATATTGTGTAAGATAATAATAATATGATGTTACAGTGAGCATTTCAATATGTTTAAGTCACGTTAAATTATTGCAAAATGCACCTTATTGTAGAATTAGTAATTTTCATTACAAAGAAATACAAAGTTTTCTTGCTTTGTTTGTTTTTTTATTTTATTACAAAACACATATAACGAAACGTTATATTTCAAAACGAATAGCTACATAGGCATGCTCTTTTTTAATTATCCCACATTGCTTACTGTGCGTAATTACTATAAAAAATCTACATTAACTGTTTAAACGTGCTTTATCAATTCTCTTCTACTATTAAAACTGTAATCACTGTTCATTACCTGTAGTTATATCATTATTGAAGTTAAAAAAAATGTAATGAATAGATGGAAAAATTCGTAAGAGTCTAATAGAAACAATCAATGTAACAGTGATATCGTAAGTAAATGCGTCAAATAGTAGCAATTAATTTGCGTCTACGGTTAGTTGATGCAGACGGCCTTCGTCGCGATCGATCGCAGAGCGCGACGTCTGGCGCCAGATGATCAAATAACAATTATTGTTAAGCCTACATAATCTATTTTTAGCATGGTCAACTAGTTACAATGAGCTTTCTATTTGTGACATATTGTCTGATGCTAAAATGATAAAATTAATCTCGTTTCTGTTAAGGGGCAAGGGATATTAAGGTCACACACAGTTAAGGTATTGAGGGATGCTTTTGGTCCTACTTTGACTCGATTTGTTGACGATTATTTTTGACAAATGTAGATTACTAGAAACTTAGATTATAAGAATAGGGATCATAAGAATCCACCGTATATGAAATGTATTGTTCCATGCAATCATAATGTTGGTCAACACCGACACGCCCACATAACATTATATTTAGTTAGTCGCGCGCTTGACTCATGTTTCAGTGTGACAACCCCACGTTCCTCGGTTCACGATAACCTCATATGCCGATACAAATAGCTAATATTTAAATAATCTATTACTTGATAAGTTTTTAAATAGCCATAATGAGACCAGGTCAAAGTAGTTATCCTTTATTTAATTGACAGCACAATAACTCATTATATTAATTATTTTTCTTTTATCAAATTCTACTTAGACGACACAGATTAAGTATTTAGAGTTGTTACGAGACCTTAATAATTTTATTCGTGAAAATAAAAGCAATAGAAAATATTTTATGCTTTTTTTATTTACATTTACTTCGATTAATTTCCTGTTAAAATGATAGCAGAAAATAAAATGTAAGGTTAAGAAGTGTAAGTTTAAGAAGAAATGTAACAAAAATTTAAGGGATTCGAAAAAGAAAAAAAAGTTTGTTAACTACCCGCGCGACTGTAACTAGGAGGTTGTAGGTTCTACCATTCCCGTTTATTCCAGGCTTTTGTAAAATTGTTACATTTCGGACGCCGTGGCCTATTCGGAAACATTGGATTGTGGGCTCTATCAATGTGTGCGATGCTATACAACTGGATAATAAAAATTTGCGGTGAATAGTTAAAAAACCATCGACGTTTTATTGAATGATAATGATCAATATATCGAATTACTAAAAGTTTCTAACGCGCACTTGCTCTTATGTGTCTTAGTAACGGGTTTTGCAACTGTACATTTTAGACAGGTATCTAAGAAACCCTAAACTCATCGCGCGGTCCGTTGCTATCTTTGTTAGCAAATAAATCTAACACGTACAATAATGATGGTACATAAAAAAGATCAAGTCAGTAAATAATATATAACCAAATATAAGTTATCACAAGTGTATACTGATTTTCAACGATGCAATAATTTTAGAAATAGTTTAATTGAAAGGGTAAGTACTACGAAATAAAATAAACAGTTTAATATTATATTCAGTAACTTATATTTTGCTGTATGCAATTGTATAATATTACTTTAGTTATCGCTAAATTTTAAAATAAAGGAAGAAACATAATATTTACTTACATGCTTTGCTCTCCGAATTTGGCACATGTTCGTTTTGAAGTCGATTTAGAAGTACATTATAAATTACACTATAAGAATTTATAACTCCAAACAAAAGACCGTTGGTCAAAAACGATGCTAGCACAATTAAATATGCTCTAAAACCACCATCAGGTGGGCCTTGTAACTCTTCATTCTGTTTCGAGCTCGTGTCTGTGACAGCATTTAATGCATTATTCTTGTTTATGCCCAGTAAATCAGTGTTTTCTTTTGGTTCTGTCTCCATGATTCTCGTATGTTGATAAATAAATGTTCATCAATTCAATCGATTGTAGTTACTACAGAACGCACGAGGTAAGTTTTGTGTGTAATATTAGACGGTATTGCATTTTTACACAAAACTCAAATGCGCGACTTATTTCACACTTATTTAATCTAAAACTGTATTTAAATACAATTGTTTAACACTTCATAACAAACAAAATAAAGGCACAAGGATTTTTAATCTAATTTTTTGCAGCGTACGGCACCGTACACAACCTTCTTACACGGAAACATCTATCGCACTGCGTAGTGCGTCCGTCCCCGTCTGGTATGGTCTGCGATCTGCGTTACGTTGCCTACGTTAATAACTAGAAATAATTTAACTTTGAACCAATGAATACGAAACGTGCTCTATATTGTGCTCTTGCTAGTGGTGAATGGTGAATACGATCAAAATACAATACGTTTTTACATTCATAACATTGAAACTAAAAATAAAATATACGAAGTAAACGTGTTCAAAAAACCATGTAAACTTGTAAACTAAAACTGTTATCGTTGTGCTCAGGATCTAAAGCCTAGTTCGCACCAGGCTAGTATTTTAGTCGAGAAGCAAATAATAACTAATTCTAATCTGCTCTACTAAAGTGTTGCTGTTCGGACACGTTTAGTTACTAAATTACTTGCTACTCGACTAAAATACTATCCTGGTCCAAGGCTTAACTCTGGATCCCAACTTCGACCTTGGTATTACTTAACAGATGGGAGTCGTGATCATTTTTTTAATATTATAATAAATACTATCACGGTCAACGACACAGGCCTGTCCCAGCGTCGTCAAAGTACTTGTCAAGAAATGTAAAAGCCTAGACCATAAATTCTATAGCCTTTTATTATTTCACATAGAGATTGTTTTAAAGGTATGGGATATTATTTAAAAACAAATGAAATCATTAATTATTATTATTTATTTCCAAAAAACCATTGCATTAATTGAATCAATTCCGTTATAAAAATTAATTAAGTTTGTTCTTTTTCACTTCAGTTACTAGCAGCTTTATTGAAGGCATTTCTTCTTTCAGTTTATCTTCTGTTTGTTCTTTCTCTTCACCATCACCAGCTGTCAAATACTTTGATACCAAATCTGAAATATATTTAATACCATTAAAGTATTTACATAAAATAATATATAGCAACTTGAAGTGTCTCACTTGGTTAGATAAGTACTCTATATTCAAAGATAGGACATAGAAGGATTAATAAAACATCTTCTGGCATTTTTGCAAAGCTTTTTTGTTTTATATCACAAAGTGGCAAACAAGCAAGCGGGCGACTGGACCGCTGCCCATAGACATCTGCAATTGCAAATGCGTTGCCTACCCTTAATCTTCGGAGGAGGAGACGCACAGCGAAAGGATAATACCTCTCCTTATGCATCCTCTCCCCCGGAAAATCCACATCCTCTTCCCATCATTTCCTTGTAGGAAAAGGATAGGAAGGGGAAGTGGATAAAAATTAGCGGCACCACACTCCTTAGACGAAACACGAAATAGCTTCCATTTGACACCTTCTTCTGTGTGGTCGTGGTATTTCACCGGGCGAGCCGGCCAATTCGTGCGAAGATGTTAAAGCGGCTCTATCACTGTTAATCTACATTTCATAAATAATTCAAGTAACATATTTACCATGATATTGTTGTATTCTTTCAAAATCTTCGCCTTTGAGATGTGCTTTTAAGAAAAGTATTATTAAGGGAACTTGACGTCCCGATGCATGAAGCATGTTCTGTGTTACAATTGTAAATATAGCCAATACAGCTAAATGCAACACTAATGCAGGCTCATTGCAATTTTCAAGCTCTGCAATCAATTTTTCCCTATGATTTTGCACCAGAAGCCTGAAAAAAAAAACATACAAATTAAAGAAATAATAAATCAATAATATTATAAATGCAAAAGTTAAGATGGATTGACGCATGGATGTCTGTCTAAAGATTTTTTCAGAACGGCTGAACCAATCTCGATGTCATAGATGTAGAGCATAGTCTGGTTGAATACGTTTGTTTTTTTTGTACTTCCGCGCGGACGCAGTTGCGGGCGACAGCTAGTATCCCAGGCATTCCAGGAAGAATAGACATACTTATCTTTCTTCTTGTCCACTTTCTTCAAAATCATTCCACATTCCGATAAACAAACATCAACGGCTTGATAAAATAATTCCATATTCTGATCAGTCAATGTTGCATTTAAAGCCTTTAATGGCTTCATATATTCTTCAGTCAGATCATTTATTATCTTATTTCTCTGTTCAACATTTAGAACATCACCTTTGAAAGATAAATTGCATTGATTCGCTGCATATTTACAAAATTCAGATAAAGTGTCCCCACCAAATGTTTTCAACAAATATTTTATATACTGCACTTGCTGATCAGACGGCAACATTTTTAACCCCTTTTCATATAATTTAATATCATTGACAAGGACATTAATTCTGTCTTGCGCCGATGAATGTGTTTGCTTCCTATTTTGGTTAGCGTCTTGAAGCAACTTGTCAGCCATTTCCTTTGCTATACCTAATGCTGTGTGATTTAAAGATCTGCAAAAAAAAATTGTAGTAAGCTTAAATTAAAAAAAAATCCATATTTTAAACAAAATCGAAAAATATACCCTTGTAAGTATTCAGCAATTTGATTTGTCAAATCATCGAGACCCTCATTTTCAAGCGCTTCTTTTATAACTTCTTCAACGTTTTCAACCGATACAATTTCAAGTTGAGTTGGTGCTTTTTTGTTTGCATTTGTTGCTTCATCTGAGTCTGAATCATTCGTAACTTGTTTGGATCTCTGATGTTTTTTCACAGCTTTCGTTTTAGTTTCACGTCCCTGAGTGCCTCCACCACCTTTCCCTGTTGCCGCTTTTCTTCTACGTTCTTCACGTCTTTCAGCTTTATGATCAACGTGAGTTGGTGTTATATCGGATGTTTTAGCTAATTGCTTCTCTATATAAAACTGTTGATATTTTTGTGATTTCACAACATCTTCTGCCAACTTCTGTACAATAGGCATACAGGAGTTTTTCAAGTTATCTATAAAACTGTTGCTGAAAACTAAAAAAAAATAATTAAAAACACTAACAATTTATTATCTGTAATTGTATTTTATCAATAGGTTAAAATTAAAACTAAATACTACAACCACTACTAATATACTTCATGTTTAAAAATTCTAGAAATAAATGTTGATTGTTGTAAATAATTTGTTAAAATTAAAAGTACCTGTGTTATCAAAGAGAATAGTAGATTTTGCACTAGTTTTAAGCAATGTCTCTATAATATTTTCAATATCTGCATCAGAGAGCACTGACGGTAACAAAGACACAACATCTAAATAACTCTTTGAAGCCACACATTCCTCCAAAGCCGTCTCCAATTGCTGTTTAATTTGATTACCAATTACACAACTCCCGAGGAATGTTAAATCTTCATTTGCTAAAATCCTTTTAACATATCCTTTTGGATCGGAAATACCTAAGCGTGTCAGAGCATCATATTCAAGATAATTATTTTGCTTGTAAAAGCTCATTACCCATTCGTTTTGTGATTTTGTGTAATAAGTTGGTACATAAAGTGCACCTGTTTGACGTCCCGTTAGTACGCCTGGCGCATGAATTTCATCAAATAATGACAGAAACAATCTTTCAGGCAAGTTGCAATGACTGACAATCACACTTATCGGTGTTGGTCTTAATAATCCCATTAAAGCACCACGGATTTTAGCTTTTAATCTAGTTATGTACTGTTCCGTATAAAAGTTTCTCGGTTCTGATGGGTCCTGTCTACCAATAATTATTTTACCCAAATACCGTTCCAATATATTGTGCTGTAAAAACTCTGCAGGCAGATCATATTGCAATGTTAATTCACCAACAGATATATGACCTTGTAATTGAAGTTTTTCATTAATTTCTTGAGCAATCTTTTCCAAAAAATAATGAGCTATCAGATATCCTGATACTAATTGTACTTCTTTGCCTTTCATAATCTCAGCAATATTAGCATTTATTTGACTTAAGTCAACATTTAAGTCTTTAGCTAAATCAACAGTATTAATGCGTCCCCCGTGTACGTAAAGTTCATCTTTAATTTCTTTTATAAGCTGTTGAGGTGTTAGATATTCTTTGCCATCTGTTGTGAAAATCACATCAATTAATTTAAGTTCTATTAGCTTTGTTACAATCTCAACACAGTTTCGCTCCGATAACCTGAATAAAAAGATTTATTTGTATTATTTATTGAATCCTCACACAAAAATACAAAAAGTTATAAATACAAAACACGAAGAAGAAATATTAGTACTGGTGAGCTTAACTCTTGGTGTTTTCTAACAGCTGATCCCATTAGCATACAATGGTATGTAATTGAGCACACATTAGAATATTCTGTCAGTTTGTGGCAGCGTTTTTGGTGTAATTTAAATTAAAAGTTACCTCTGAGATGTCGAACTTAATTGAGCCTTTTGGAAATCAGCTGCAAGCCTTTTAATTTCATCCCAATCAGTAGAGGGAGCCATATCCGAGACTGAAAGAGTTAGCGAAGCATTTAATCGACGGTATTTTTTTTAATATTTTCTTGCCACTCTTTTTATGATTCATGGGGCTTACCTTTAATTAGCTCTTTCTATTAAAATTTTATTTCGAAGATTTCGTATCAATATCGAAAGTAAAAGTTTAAAATTATATTCGGGAAATGTCAATGTCATTTTATTCACACGTCTACATCTGTCACGACGTCATATATGATACGTCAAAAAAATACAGAGTAAACATTTTATGCAAAGATATATTATACTGTAGATGGAACACTCGATGCCTAAAAGTGAGGCATTTTCTTTGACCTCCGGAAGTCAAATGTAGGGAAATCTCCCTAAGTGTTAACCTCTAAATTACATTTGCCGACATAAAAAGTCGACCTAATGTAACCTCTTTTCTCAAATTTAAATTGTATTTCATAGTATTTACTAAAGTTTAATATTATAATTAATAGAGACATTTTTAAAACGCTAATTAAAAATTTATAACAACCATAAAACAAAAATAGTCTTTGTTAAAAATTGTTTGGATTTAAATTGTTTTAAATAAAATAATAGTAACGAAAAATAATAATTTACGTTTTATTTTATTCTACTGTTTATTTAAAAAAAATTAAAAAACCACACAATTTCCCTGATATGGGAAATTCTTTCATGATACTGGCAAGTTTTATTTTTTTTAATAATTTCTTTCTCGGCACGCTTTTTAACATCAAATTAGTATGGAGCGCTCCCTCTATGTATAATATCTCTTTGATTTTATGTAATTCTTTTTCTTTTCATACATACATTCAAAGAGATATTATACATAGAGGGATCACTCCATACTAATTTGACGTTAAAAAGCGTGCCAAAAAAGACATTATTAAAAAAAAAAACTTGCCAGTATCATGAAAAAATTTCCCAAGTTTGGGAAATTGCGTTTTTTTTAATTTTTAAAATAAACAGTAGAATAAACTAAAACATTAATTAAAACGGTAACTATCCTTTTTTTAATTATTATTATTTTATTTAAAACAATTTAAATCCAAACAATTTTTAACAAAGACTATTTTTGTTTTATGGTTGTTATACATTTTTAAATAGCATTTTAAAAATGTCTCTATTAATTATAATATTAAACTTTAGTAAATACTATGAAATACAATTTAAATTTGAGAAAAGAGGTTACACTCGGTCGACTTTTTATGTCGGCAAATGTAATTTAGAGGTTAACACTTAGGGAGATTTCCCTACATTGGACCTCCGGAGGTCAAAGAAAATGCCTCACTTTTAGGCATCGAGTGTTCCATCTACAGTATAATATATCTTTGCATACATTGTTATATATCCTAAATGTCTATGTATACAGGGTGTCCCAAAATTCAACGATAAGCCAGTGCCAGTGCATCACCAGATCGGTACCTGCATAGGGAAAATTAATAAAAAAAATCTAACTCTTTAAGTTTAAAAGTTATGTTAACTTATTTGAATTTAATTGCTCTTTGATACCCGACCCCATTCAAATACCCACTGTCTCTTGAGCTATAAAGATATCCCTGCTTTTTTATTTGTAATGGGTAGCTTACTAACATAGCTAATAATTGCAGTTGAAAACGGGACCTAAATATCTGTAGTTTAAGTACAAAAAAATAATTACTTTAACTGTTTGCTTGAAATTTTCGAATAATTTAACTTTTCATCAACTTTGTCATGCTACCGTGAAAAATAAATGTATGGAGGGTACCGTGGCATGTTGTTACAAAAGTTGGCGCATCTCATCAAGATTCAAAAATGGTACAATGTTATGGTAGAAACATGCAAGAACCCTGTTAATTTTTTTTTTCAAGTACTGAAAAGGATTATTTTGCATAGTTTCAAAGAACTTTACTAAGTGTTTACACAAGTTTTAAGTTACAGATTTGTGTATAATTACCTTTATTTACACGTTTTGAGGTACGAGCGTGTTAGAAACCTACTATTAATAAGTCGGAGTGCAACATCATCATCACCATCACAATCACAGTAGAGAAGAAACAAAAACTAATTATTTCGATTAAATTCTGTCTAGTTGGTGGTGGTGATGCTCATGATGGTTTAAATGAAACTCATAATTGTTATTTTATTTTAGTAAAGTTAAGAAATAAAGTACCCCAGGGGGTCCACTTATTATGACGTCACTACCTGTTTGACTCCGACTTATCAATAGTGTCTAACACGCTCGTACCTCTAAACGTGTAAATAAAGGTAATTATACACAAATCTGTAACTTAAAACACTTGTTTGAACACTTAGTAAAGTTCTATGAAACTATGCAAAATAATCCTTTTCAGTACTTGAAAAAATATTAACAGGGTTTTTGCATGTTTCTACCATAACATTGTACCATTTTAGAATCTCGATGAGATGCGCCAACTTTTGTAACAACATGCCACGATACCCTCCATACATTTTTTTTCACGGCAGCATGACAAAGTTGATGAAAAGTTAAAATATTCGAAAATTTCAAGCAAACAGTTAAAGTAATTATTTTTTTGTACTTAAACTACAGATATTTAGGTCCCGTTTTCAACTGCAATTATTAGCTATGTTACTAAGCTACCCATTATAAATAAATAAGCATGGACATCTTTATAGCTCAAGAGACAGTGGGTATTTGAATGGGGTCGGGTATCAAAGTACAATTAAATTCAAAAAAGTTAACATAACTTTTAAACAAAAAGAGTTAGATTTTTTTTATTAATTTTCCCTATGCAGGTACCGATCTGGTGATGCACTGGCACTGGCTTATCGTTGAATTTTGGGACACCCTGTATATTGTTATATACACCTATTATAATATTATTGAACTCTTAAGTAAATAAGCCAATACTAATTAGGGTCCTTCAAGAAGTGAGCCTATGTAACTGTAAAAGGCCCAATGCCTTTTGCGTTAGGAATGGGCGTCGATAATCAGCTTGGTTTTCCCATCACTCTTATACCCTCTTTACTTATAAACAAAGAAAAGGCCTATTTTTTTATATTTTACCATAATTTGTACATATTGTATTTTCTTAATAAGTTAAGTATTAAAAATAAAACACATTTTAATCTTTACACATCTTTATTAGAAATATTTAAAGTAAATTAAGATGGATAAATAAAAATAGTTTCAAACATGCATAATATAACAGAGTTATAATATCAAAACTGCATATCTAAGTTTCCATATAATTAATTATTTTGTTAATATATTTCGAACTGAAATAAATAAATCATAACTTATATGAACTTGACTTTAAAGTCAATCAGATGAAAAGCTTGCATATTATTTTTTTCATATGAACATGTTACAAATAATTTAGCCTAACAATAAAATTCAAGATACGAGGACTGTCTGTTCCCTTCAACGCTCAACTTATTGGCTAGATACTTTAGCAGCTTGACGTTTCTTTATATCCCAGTTATATACTCTGGCCATATTTACTTCTATAGTTGTCCATTGATCACTAAAATTATAAATAAAAAATACATTATTTACTAATAGCTATTTAAAGTTTTTGAGAATGAACACTTCAATAGTTTTGTTTAAATAATATTGGCAGCTTTTTGCAGCTTACTTTGACATTATGTACACTTACCGTAGAAAGTCCAAATCATGTTCCACGCATGATAAGTTTTTCTTTGCTGTGGCCATATTTGTTGTTAATAAGTTTTCAGCATCATCAAGAGAGTATTCTAACATGACATTGGCTCCTAGCCATAAGAAGACAGTCTCTGTTGGTTTAATGTTTGCCTGAAAATTTAAACATCAAGAACTGTTTTTTTCTATCGCTAAAATATACTTTTTAATGTTAATTACAATTACAGTTTATTTTATTGATGGAATAGCAGTATCTATGTTAATAAGGTTACCTTTAGAAAAACTTGATCACTCAAAAGAAACTGTGTTTCCATATCTTCTTTTTGTGCCTTTAACTTTTCTATCATTTCTAATGAACGAGCCAAATCAGGTAATTGTTGACGTAGACGTCTTCTCTTTGAAGCCAAAGTACTTTCCATGAATTTGTATTTTGCATGTTGTTCGTCAAGTCTTCTTAAAACTTTATCTACCCCGCCGGAGTTTTCGGGTAGATTCATAAATTCATCAACATTATCCTAAAACACAAAGTTTTTGTCAATCGATATTAAGTTTTATTTCATATTTGCACTCATACCGATAATATTTCATCAACATAAATAATAACACAAGAATATTTCAAACAAAACCCTTAAAATATAAACCAGGTGTACACTTTGTAACCTCTCAATGTTATATTTTTAACAAGTTATGACAAAAAACTAAAACAATTTTTTACTTTTTCGTTCAAGAATTGTATAAAAACACGTATAATCTTACTACAAAAACAGCTTCCGGAATTCCTGAATATGTTTTGGAAGTAGTAGGTACATCGCCTTCCATTGTAATCGGATTTCGTTCGTATTTTTAAAGTTAAAATAGCCTGCTGCAATTTCCAAGAAGGTCCAGAATTTTGACATTTAGATTTAGTATTGCAATGTACAATATGCAAAGAACATTTACCAAAATCGATACTGATTATTTGTGGTACGTGGCACCTGTAGATTAATGGTACTCTGTTTAAGCGATATTTTATTTTTATGCATATTTTAAGTGATGCGTTTTCATCACTTTATTGCTTTATTTATTAATTTACGAAATCTTGGTAACTAAGGATAGATGTTGAATCCTCAATATTTTACATAAATACTGGAGTGTTGCAACACTAGAAGAGGCTGTCAAAATCAAGGAAAAACAGGGCAGTGGTTTTAATAATTTCTAAAACCTTAATTACGTGGGTATATATATTTCTTTTATTTCAAAACATGCATTATTTGAAATTTATTTATTTTAAAATTTGCAACAAACCTTATCATGTGTATAATTTGTTTTCAGGTGATCGTTTATCGGAGGCTACGCCCTATCTTCTACTACCTGGACTGTTTATTTTCGCTTTCAACATAGGCCTATCAGACACTGCCGTAATGGATATGATGGTATCAACATTGCAACAGCAGCGTGCTGTCACGGAACAGCTCAGGCGGGAAGCTGCTATTAAACGTATTCCCGTTTCCGTGGCAGTGGCGGATATCGTCAGATACATTGACGATCATGAGCATGAGGACTGTTTACTTGTCGGCTTTTCCAGTCAAAAAGTTAATCCCTTCCGTGAAAAAAGCTCTTGCACTGTACTCTAAGCTTACATATTACTTTTAAGAAATATTTGTGCTGTAGTCATCATGTTTGCTTTCATACTATTTATGTAAAACATAACTATACCTACATCTACAAATAAAAGCGTTTATTTTTCTGATACAGATTATTACTTGTTTTAATATCAAAGAAAAGCTTATAAACATTTCTACTGATGTGATATTGTTTTGCATTTGTAAGTACCTATCCTTGTATTGTGTGACTAAATAAATAAGATTATTTCATATCAGCCTTTTCTTTTGTGATGCAGCCATTCTTGAATAATTTAAATGAAAGTCAAATGATTGTATTGAATGTTTATTAGTGCACAGAAAAAACTATCAATTCCAAATAACATTGTAATTGGTTTCTGTTATACATTTAACACAAATCATGATACTGGCAACATTTTACAACTACTATTTAATTTTACAAAAAACACACCTCTGTTATTAAAAGTTGAATACAAAAACAAAATTGTGAATGATATGGACAAAGTAGAGTATAATAAATAGAAAATTGCCAATACTCTTAAAAATCCTGTTAATAATTTTAACAAATGAATACAACATAACATAATAATAAAAAGGCTATTTTATTAACAAAACTACACATAGTAAGCACATACTATCTTGTTTTCTTTAGTAAATAGCAAGATTTATTTCAATAATGTTTTATACATTAATAAACTAAATTGGTGTTACATTTAAATACATGATTATCATAAGTGTTAGTTGGTAGCATCTATTATTATTTTACAAATATACTAAAAATGCTATACTATTCCACATTCATTAGTGATTGAATCAAATTGAATTTCTATGTAAAGTGCTTTGACAAAAAATGCATTATCAGACCAAACTAGTATAACACTGCATAATAATTATATAATTCAAATTACAATTTTTAAGACATACTAATCATTTAGTTTCAATTTATCTCAAATTGAGTTTATTGTTTTCATAGCTACAATGTGCCAATTACATTTGAATATAATAGGTGCAGATTCATTAAATAATCTTTATATTTTAAAGTAAAATTATATTAAAGTTATATGCTGTTTGTGCTTTAAAGAAATTAATGTTAATATCACAAATTAATTCAATAATTCTAAAGTAAATATCTTTTTTATATGATAATTATTGAAGGTGTTATCATGCAATTCCTACAGTCCACTTAAATCTCTAATCAATGAGGATTTACATAAATTTGTATTGGTTTGTGGCAGTGGGGAACATAAGTGAAACTTATTTAATACTTGTAAAATGTTTGAGCAAATTTGGAATTAAATGAATAAATCTTACTCTAGGGGTAAAACTATATAAAAAAAATAAATTTACCAACTATCAGTCTTTTAAATTGATGTTGATTATCAACCTTGTAGCAATTTGTCTCTCAAAAGTTTACAAAAAGAACAAACTAAACGCTAAAAATAATTAGACAAGTTGGAGAATTATTAATTACTAGCGTATCTATTGTCAATATATTTATAGTAAGAATGTATTAATTTATTACAATAAACTTCTAATAAGATTCTACTCACAGCGGTATTTGACGAAATGTCAATCATTCTTGTCAAATCATATCAATATAATATTTAAGAAAAGGAATAAAATATATAACAATAAAAGAATACTTGAAATTATTTCTATTATAAAGACTGAATAAAAACACAATGTTTTTTGTGTTCAAGAAACATATTTCATTGAGATCAGATGTTACATGAAACTCTAAAATATTAATTATTGAATCAAGACTTTTAGAACATGTACATAGTAAAAAAAATTACAAAAAAAAGTGTTATAAAAGATTATTGTATCAAATATTAGTCTAATCATGGGGTTTAAACATGAAGCCTTAACATTTATAATTCACTAAAATTAACCATTTTTGTTTTTATTCGCCAATAAATTAATTAAAAAAGACAATAAAAATAAATAAAACTTAACAATAGGTACCAAAACGAAAGTGAAAAATATAAAAATGTTTGATTAGAGAGCATACGTCTACAAATTCTTAGTACCTAACACATTACCTTTCTATTTACGCATGGCTTATAAGTCAATTCAAATATTACATTTTTAATCTTACAATGGGACTTGTTTTACGAAATACATACATAAATACTGTGGTACAATATGTGTATGTTACACATTCCTGTATAGTAAATGCTATGTTTATGATATAACAAACATTGACTAACTTTAATATAATCTACATTTTATGTTTAGAATGTTTTAAGGTTAAATGATTTTAGCTCATATTCATAAGATTAGCTTCTTATATCTAACATAAGCATTCAATTCAATGAGTCTAAACAATGAGAATATTGCAAACATTTTGAAATAGCAATTATGTGAAAAAAGGCCTCATTTTGTGGTGTAATTACTGTTTGGAATCTTATAATATTGATTATAACTAATATTAAGTAGTAATTTTTGAGCCATACCTTTAGTCTATTTGCCCGTTTATACACACCTATTTGCAAGCATGGATTCCTAAATTAATTATAACATCTTTGTAAACTTTTGAGATTTACCATCCCTTAGAAATAAATTAGGGTCAGATTAGGACACTATTGAGGTTGAGATTGCGTTGATGGTTTTAAATCCTCTCCTGGCTCGGAGGTGATACATCTTCGTTGCCATTTGCTACACTCTGGTGATATAGTTTTAATAATTCCATAGCATCTTGTGCTTGGCGTTTCTCTAGGAGTATCCTGAAACAAACAAACAGTTAATGGCTACTTGTCGATATGCTAAATGAGACTTCCAAGAGAAAGACAAAGATCTAACTAAGCCATTTATTTTACTTTCATATTACATTTTATTATTTCAGGATAAATTAAATTAAATTTCATGGATCTAGACTATTTTGTAAACAATAAGTGTTAGCTTACCTTCCAGAAGCTTCCTTAATATGTTCTAAAATAATCCGGTTGTCCCGATCTGTTACAATATCAGCAAGGCTGTCAGGATCCATATCTGACAGCAGCTCCAGATCTTGCCCTCCAAGTAACGAGATGTGGCAGAGATTGTGTTGTAGTCTTCCTACAAGATTCGCGACCTGCCCCTTATCTCCAAGCGATGCTTCATCTGTCTGATCCAGCGAAACTTGACACTTGGGCATGTTCGGACCCCATTTTTCGTTACCGTGTAAGATCATGAGTGCAGTGTCGGGGTCTAATGTTGAGAAATATTCCTCGTCGTCTACTTCTGTCCCATCACATTCCAACACAACTGTCAAATTTTCACTCGGTAAGCCCAATTTTTCGGGAACTTTTACAAGTAGATCTTCCAAAGATGAAGCTACAATACCCTTCTTTTTGTCTCGGTTAACATCACAGATTTTATAAGGTTTGTTGATGTCGTTCTCCATTATATAATTGCAGTTTTATTCACGATTACAATCAAAATAGCAAGTACAATTTACTACGCACCGGCGCTTGAAAATATAAAAACAATCAACATATTATTTTAGCACTTATCCAGTTTGCTCGGGGCTATAAAGAACAAAAATACTATAAATATGCTTGAAAAATGTATAGCAAATTAAATTAAACTTTGACAATGTAAAATATTGCCACAAGTAAAAAACACTCACCGGCGGCGTTTCGGTTAATTTTAGTATGGAAAATAATATTTATTTGTCTTTTTAATTGTTATAGGATGTTTTCAGAAGTAAATAAACGATAAAATAAGAACTAACGTTCGAACGAACAGAACCTCGAATTTACGCGAGACGACTGTCTACGGCGAGCGAACTATTGAATATGAGGCAGAGTTCCACTTACCATTACCACTGTACTCGTTTTCGAAAAGATCGAGTTCTGGTAATAGGGGTGAACTCGGCTTTTAACTAAACTACTATTTTTTATTTATATACTCGTCTATTTGTATAATAACTTAAAACAAACTTTTATATAATTTATATAAAGCATGAAAAGAGAATTATTGGTTATAATTAAAGCAAATTAGTTAGAAAATAGTAAAATCGGTACATATTATACTTTTATTTTAAATTACCAAAGGGGAAATAAAAAATCAGAGCTACAGCTTTTGAAATAGATAATTTATTATAAGGCAATAATGTTCTACATATTTATATTTATTTTTTTATAATTTCTTATATGAACATTATGAATATTACGAGCTTAATTTTCTGAATGGATATGAAAGATACAGTAGGTCGAATACACCAGTTGCGAGTGTATCATACCCTATGGACTTTAAGTCCCAAATTACGGAATAAAGTTTTACTTAAAATATAACTAAGTACTAACATTATTTGTCTTTAATAATGTTTATAATATTTTATGAATGATGTCTACCAGGCCATAAAATCTCAAAAAAAAAAAATGAATGATGTTATGACCTCCTTAAAGATACATAAAAGTTGGTAATATAACTTGCAACATTGCATAATTTACAATTTTTACAGCTTTTATTTTTTTAAAAGTATATTTTTAATGTAGTCTCACACAAAAAACATTAAAATCATTCACAATGTTCGTGAATTATTATTTTACTTGAATGAGACATGATTTATTAGAGGGCAGGTAGAGTACAAGGGTACTAGAGGAGGTCATGTTCGGTCACGGCGTGGCGCGACGGCGAAGGATCAATAAGGCGCCCTGTCCCCGTCTCCTTTCCCGGCGTTGGAGTGCATTTTGCAAGCAACGTTTCACCTGCTCCGGCTATATGCCTGATTTATTGTTATTTTTATGGTAATACTTTAGGCGAAAACTTCATCTTAGCGCTAACGGCGCCTAACTTTAGTGAAAACTGTTTTAATTAAAACTTTAATATTTACATTCATAAGTAAATTTAATTTACTTACCTATACAAGCTACGTCTTAATAGAGTTCTTTAATATTATGAAACATTCGTTTCTAAATAACTTTTTTCATTATTTTTTATGCTGACGAACGAAAGCTGAATGGTCTATTCATCTTTATTAACGTTAAAATAAACTTGAACTACCTAAACGAGTAGAACGTCTTATTAGATCTAACACATATCGGCGAAGAAATTCAAAGATACGTGTTTTCACGTAAAATACGCACTAGTCGTGGAGTTGCGGAAAATGGTGTCCATCATGGGTCGAATCTTACTTTACCTTAGATCTAAGTAGTTAGTATCTATTTTTTTATTACAGTACTTAATAAGCATCGTAATAGTGGACAGCGTAGACAATAGTCACACACAGTAGATATTGCAGAGAGTAAGCAACGTAGACAGTAGACGGCCTAAACCTAAACAATAGAATTTTAATAGAACAATAATGGTTTACTTACTAAGTTAATTATATCCTTCTCTATTTGAATAGGGACAAAATAAGGCACTTGGTTCGCCTCAGTTCAATATACCTTACAAGTACCTCCTACGGGCTATTGCGATACTCGCTCGGTGCCTACTATTTTATTCAACTATTTTCGTGTCTGGTACTTATTTCTATACTTATTATTTACACTGCTATTGCAGTGATTATTATTTAAAACCTAGTTATATTATAATTAAAATAAAAAACACGGGACATTCAATCATGTTGATTTTGATAAAGCTCGCCGAAATTCATTAACGGGTTACTATCTAAAAACCGACCTGAATGAATAATTACGAAGCCTTTTTCAAAATGGCCGCGATGAATACTAAAAGGCCATGATATTCATATAAATTCAACATCGAAAAAGTCTAAAGAAATTTCATGAAAGAAAAAAGAAAACTCATTAATGTTCTAATATTCTTAACGATCTTCATCCATTTCGTAATTATGAATTGAAACATTGTGCCGGAGATCTATTTAATTTTGTTTATAATTGTGGTGCTTTAAGTATAATATGTAGGTATTGTGTTGACCAACATCAATTATATTTAACTCCTTACATAACTTAATACTTACTTTTATACATAATCATAGCCATCAGACCACGAGCCATTCCAAGTATGTCGTCAATGTTACAATCAAAGAGATATTATACATAGAGGGAGCGCTCCATAGTATTTTGACGTTGAAATGCGTGCCGCGAAAGAAATTATTAAAAAAGATAAATCTTGCCAGTATCACGAAAAAAAATCCAAGTTTCGGAAATGTGTGTTTTTTTATTTTTAAAATAAATAATAGAATAAACTAAAACCTTCATTAAAATGTTAATTATCGTTTTTCATTATTATTATTTTATTTAAAACAATTTAAATCCAAACACTTTTTCAAAAACTTTTTGTTTTTAGGTTTAACAATTTTTAATTAGCGTTTTAAAATGTCTCGATTAATTATAATATTACACTTTAGTAAATACTATGAATTAAGATTTAAATATGAGAAAAGAGATTACATTCAGACGACTTTTTAAGTCGGCAAATGTAATGTAAAGGTCGACACTAGGGAAAATTTCCCTACGGAAGACCTCTGGAGGTCAAAGAAAATGCCTCACTTTTAGGCTTCGAATGTTCCATCTATAGTATAATATATCTTTGGTTACAATTATACAAATCATTCATGTTATGCCGAAACTATGTTGTTAATACAAAATAATTTCAACTGTTCGAATTGACTGAATAATTCCGCTTTGATGTTGGGAAATTATTCTCTAGCGAATTTCTCATTTTCGAAGAAATGAAATAAAACAGGTACTTCAAAGAAAACATTCCGGTGATAAATAATAATGGGACTTGATGTGTACATGTCAGATAGAATATTTGTTGATACTCTCGGGAGTTACACCGTCATGTCATGCGACCACTTATTGAAATTGGATGGATTGTTAGATATAGTTGCGTACTTTGTTTCGTACACAATTCCATATTTCGCGGTTACGTATATTTTTCCATAATTTAAAAGTAGGTAAACCGAATTATTTTTGTGCTCTAACCAAGCGGGTACTTTGAAAACTATTAGTGCTAAGGTGCGCGCGGGTCTGTGTTGGCGCGGGCGTTCTGGAGAGTCAAATTCATATTTTATTTTTTTTTTATGTTAAAAATAAACTGCAGTTTACGTTCTTAGTGACTAATTCACCAAGCATCTTGCGTGTAATATCATTCTTGTACGATCACTTTTCACTTTATTGCTAATCTTATGCCTTGTCTCCAGGCAGTAACACGCTATATCATGTCTTGGTAAAAAAATACTGTACAAAATAAATTCAAGTATTAAAAACATATTATTATGTATGTGGTAATAGAAATAAATAGGGAACAATAGGACGACCGCAGGCAATCATATATGTACGAAGTTGTGTTCGAGCTCTACTTGTAACCGTAACCACAGCGTTGCCGTAAGTTTAAATTAGCTTTTAAATAGTTAACCTCGTTTAAAACGTGCTACAACTTTCATTAATGGAATAAAAATTATAATGCCGGTAAATGGTCTTATTGTAAAAGTACGAAGAAAGTTAGTAGAAATTCTTGGACAAGGTAAGTCATAGTCAGGCTATACGAGTAACTTAACGAAAGAACAACTTGGCGTGGATTGTAGCATAGTAAAATTGCAAGTTTCATTTGCAGTGATATCTATCGGTTCATGTATTCGTTCCTATTGATCCATCCAAAATTTGTCTGTTACGAAATATAACAATTTATTCTGATTGCAATCTAAAGTTTAGTCGGAATTAAATGGATTAAGAAAATTTAATCAAAAAACCGCTTATAGTTAAGCAAAAATTTGTTCGCTATTGAATATTGATTTCGGTCTAAAAAATCTTTTGTTCTAACATAAGTATACAACAAAATAACATAGTAAGTAGTTTTAAAAACATGGAAACTTTGCACTTAAAGCTTTACTTACTGAAACTCGATTCTAAAGCTGTCGCTTTCGATTATTAACTTTTGTGATATCGTTGTTTAGAAGGAAAATTAGTATCGAGTTTATTCTTTAGGTAAGAAGTAAATAAGAATAAATCTATGACTTCATTAGACCGATTTCGCGATGAAAACGAAAACTTTGCTTCGGCGTAAGACTGTTTTTTGCGTGACATTGGTCTAATGGAGCCGTAGGGTTATTTTTTAATTGTATTTTTATGTAAAGAATGTTCCTAAATCCTGATAAGTATTAAATATTTAGTATCATCATTATCATCACCCAAAGTACATTCACTACGAAGCGAATCTATAGCGAACGTCAAAAGTGTATGAAACTGACATTCACGATCGATATCTCACACGTGACAATCACATAATTTTATTGAAGTCAATGTCAGTCTCATACATTTTTGTCGATTCCATCAGCGTTATCGCCGATCGAAAAGTACTTTGGGTGGTCCCGCAGATCACTGTACGTCGTAACTAGGTCGTCAGGAAGAACAGGTGATTTCTTTTAATATTCTATTGTCAGAACATTATTATAAAATGAAAAAAACAATTCTATGAAATTGCTAACAAAGACAAAGCAAGGTTGGTTAAACCTTGACCCATATACCTAGCACGTAGGTCAAGCCTACATCCGATACGTGTTGGAATAAACACTGACGTTCAATTAACTAACAGAAGTCGTATTTAATGTTAGAGTTCTTTGGTTCTTTCATGTTGTATTACAATTATAATCTACTAGCTGTTGCTCGTGACTTCGTTTGCGTGCAATCAAAATATAGCCTATGTTACTTGGGGATAAAGTAGCTTTCTAACGTAGAAAGAATTTTTGATATCGGCCCAGTAGTTTTTGAGTTATTTCAATACAGACAAACTACAAATCTTTCTCTCGACTTAATAAAGAGAAAGTTTGTATTTTCGTATGTATTGAAATAACTCAAGAACTAATGAGTCGATTTCCGAAATTCTTTCCCCATCAGAAATGTACATTATCCCCGAGTAACATAGGCTATATTATATAATTCCACGCGTACGAAGTCGCGCACAACAGCCAGTTTATAATATTACTAAATAGTACCTTACGTTCTTGCATCTCCACATTGATAATTCAAAATATATTCTATCTCGCTCAAGGTAGGTTATTAAAATTGAATTTGTGCATTTACAGCAAGATCAATGTTTCATAATATTCCTGAAATGAAACTTGTTAATTTAAAAGGAGTTTCATTTCCATTCTTTGTAAACATTGAATACTTCGAGTTTGTTGTGAGTTTGTTGAGTAAAAGCAATATAGCAGAATAAGTTACTTTGCACTTTACCTTTAATATTATAAAAGGTTGCTTTTGACAGGTTGCTTTTGTGTACAAATGATAACTGCAGGTTTTTTGTACCTAAATTAATAATTTTTCAACATTATCCGATGAATATTTCCTCTGATACATTTGAATTCAAACAAATTTAAAACATTTCATTTTTTTTCAAATTTAAAACATTTTAATCTCTTTCGGCAGTCACAATTTCGAACTGTTTTGTTAATTTATCTTGCTTAGCGTATTTATACACATTAAAGTCGGTATTACAGGACTTTCTACACTAGAACTAAGCTTTAATAAACCTAAACATATTTGTAAGTTAATGCTCCAACTGTAACATAAGTAAGTTATAAAATAGCATTAGTAATACAGAAACTTGCATTTTATTGTCAATTCAGAGATATTATATCGGCCAAGTTCGCTCCCACGACAATATGGATGGTAGTGGCAATATCAGCTGAATATTAGTTGTCTCTCGACCTAGTTAACGCTTCACCCGATGCTATTATTCTGATCAAAGCAAAAACGGATACTTGTCATGAAATCCGCATAACGAATGTTAACAAATATCCTTGACTTTAGAACTGCTTTATTTGCTTTATAGTTTATTTCAAGCAATTTTACTTTGACACGGTTTTGTGTCAAAATCATGTATAGTTTATACCTTTTTGTGAGCTTTTTGAATAAAATGAACGTTTATTCAAGTTAGGTTCATCGCCAGCCATTAAAAATGACACTAAATGTCGCTTTTTGTCGAGACTTTTGTGGTTGCGCACGTTAAAAGGTGTTTCTTAAACGCTCAATTCACAAAGAGTAGATCTATTTAATGCCAGATTATATTATTTACATTAATAATCAGTTTAAATACTAATATAATTAATTGATTTTATAAAGGCTGTTTAAAATTGATTGTATGTTCGTTCAGATGAGACCTTCACCCGTTCGAAATGCTAAGAGACGAGTACGTGACCGCGCTTAACATTCTCTACTCAACTGAAATCGATCCGTGCGAGCGCCAGACATTGCTGCTTCATCAAAGACAATACCTATGTGTACCAAGCTTCTAATATCACCACTATAGAAGTCCCAAGTTTTAACCGTTACTTTGTATCAAGAATAACTAGCCCGTTCCATCTTACGGCCACGGCACCACTTACAAATACAAATAATTTATTGATAATATAAATTACACGTCATTTAAAGAAAAAAATAATAATTGTGTTAGGTTAATAAAACTCTAACAATTTATATAAGAACAAAACGGTACTAGTCAAGCTAACAAAAATTCTTCTACTGAATAAAAGGCTTTCTGTAGCAGCCAAGATTTAAGTTTAGTTCGAAACGAAGCGAGGCTGGAAGCCGCTGTGACGTGGTCCGGCAGCCGGTTGTAGATGGCGGGCCCCATGACGCGCGACGACTTCTCGCTCTTCGCCAGCCGGTGCGCCACTGGAGCCAGCTTATCCGCGCCGCGGGTCACCATTCCACTGCTGCCGGATTCTTTTTGCTTTTTAAAATCGCGAAGCATTTCCCGAGTGAACATAGCGACCTGAAAAATTACTATAGACGGCAATGTTAATATTTTGTACCTAATAAAAAGTGGTTTTGCCGAAGTCGTTCGCGGAACCCTAGCGATCGCCCTAACCGCGCGTTTTTGCATACGGAATGCACGTTCCCTGTCGGCCGCGCGCCCCCACAGCTCGGCGCCGTACTGAAGCAGCGAGTGTACGGTCGCGAAGTAGCAGGTGCGGACGACCTCAGGGGAGACGACCCGCGCGAGCCGGTGCAGTGCAAAGCACGCGGCTCCTAGCTTGCCGCATAGCTTGTCGATGTGCGAGCCCCACGCGAGGCCGCGGTCGATTTCAAAACCTAAGAACGACGTACATTTTACTTGTTCGATAATTGTACTCCCTATTGAGACCGAAAGACGCTGGTGTGTGCTCCCTGATAGTATAAAATGAACGTAGTGAGTTTTTTTAAGATTCAATACGAGGCCGTTCCATTGGAGCCACTGCGCCACCTCTCGCGCAGCCGCGTTCAGCCGTCGCTCCAGTTCGGCCGGTGATGACGCGCACACGACGACGGCCACGTCATCCGCGTACATAAATGTTTGGCCCGATGTTACATTTTCTGGCAGATCATTAAGTAACAAAGAAAAGAGGATGTTGGAAACCGACGATCCCTGCGCTACTCCCGTACTCGTGTACAGGGGGTCCGATTTTATTTCGTTACCTCTATCAACTACTACCTGCTCCCGATGATTCAGTAGATCTGTAAGTAATTTGAACGCGTTGCCTGTTATACCGTAGTAGCGCAGTTTACAGGCGAGCGCACCGTGATCGGCGACGTCGAAAGCTTTCGACAGGTCACAGCATAGGACTGCGACCTGATGCTTGCATTCGAGTGCTTGGAGCACGCGTCGGATGAGTTCGCGAGTCAGCGACGTGGTGGAGCGACCTGCCCGATAGGCGTACTGTCTCTCGGACAGTGCACCCATTTCGGACAGATATTTCGTGAGGCGGGCGCTGATGCCGTTCTCGAAAATTTTGGCAGGGGCGGGGATCACCGAGACGGGCCTATATGCGTCTATGTCATCCCTTTTGCCCTTCCCCTTAAACAATGGTGAAATTTTACTTAATTTAAATGGCGTCGGATATACGCCTTCGTCGACACACCGGTTGAATAACTCCGACAGACACGGGGACAAGGGCTTCGCGGCCATGTTTACAAGGTCCATTGAAATATCATATACGTCTTTAGTAGGTTTGTGTGGAATGCGAAATACAATAATGTGATACACTTCTACCGGGGTGAACTTGAGAAACCTCAAGCAGCGGTCGGCGGGAGCGCGCGCGGCAAGCGCCGAGCTGACCTTATTTAGTGATTGTAGTTAAGCGGTGGTTTAAACTGCCAAACAAATGCTATCACCGCTATTGTGTTTGGAAAATCAAAGATATCAAACACGTCTTTCTTACTAGTTAAAAAAACACCGATCTACTATTAGAATTCTACAGCTAGATAAGTAAAAATTAAACAAAAGAGTAAAGTTTTTCACTGTCAAAGTTTTAACATGACACCAGGTAGGCGAAATGTATGAACAATTTAATGTAGTTCTGACACAGTATATTGTAAGCGAACAAGCGCACAAGTCTGGATGCCATTCTAGTTTCCACTCCACTGGGTTTTTAATAACACTCCTTTGTCCTACAGCACACGGGGCGCAGACAAAATATTAAAAAAACAAAGACTCCATTTCGTCTCAATTTTAGATGTTAGTCTTACCTGTGACCCAACTGGTTTTTTTAAATGAATTGTATAAAATTTTACTGATTATAGTCACACATTATCATTTTAACATAGCATCGAATATGGGTTTCATATTACAAATTGCGATCTCCCTCGTTTACTTTCTGTATTTTTTATACGAAACGTAACAGCGATAAGCTGTTTCAATGAAAGTATCTATTTCCAATATCTAAAGTGTTAAGGCGAATAGCAAAATGATTTAGGTTTTTACGTATATGTATATTGCATGTATAGAGAGGCATAAAGGTCACGAGGTTTATCGCAATGTGGCTGCACTCAGCTCGATTGCTATTAATTAATTAATACCACATCGCTATACAAATAAAATACTTTTATTTGTTTCATACTGTTATTGCTCGCTCTACTCCCAACGCTTTCTATTTATGATTTAAGTTTTGTGATAAAAAAAATCGTTAAATTTTTCCTTCATAAATCAATCATGTTTTTTTCGAAATAACGGCACTGTGACAATCTCAAATTATACCCGCTTTATTCCGAAATGAGAGTCAGCATTATTACTGTTGTACTTTCTACGTTTGGTACTGGTACAATCATAAAATATATTCCAAAATACAGAACATCCTTGTTCCTTATGATTCATAATTTGGTTCAACGACTTTTTTGCAGTGTCAACCGTCTCCTAAAGCGTGTAAGGTAATTTTTCATTTTCAATTAATTTGTTATTGCTTGCCATGAATCATAAGAGAATAAAAGACATTGTTGCAATTTTACTCCGGCTATTTATTACTTAGTTATTAATTTCCTATTGCTAAATTGGAAGATATATTTTACGGATATCGTTGCCATATCGCTTTTGGTAGTTTAAAACATTGTTTCAAGTTATATTTTGGTCCAGTTTTAAAGTTTCAGTGTAAGAAATATTAGTTCAAAAAAGTACAGCAAGCTGGCAAATAAAAGCCCTATTCTTAATATGTAAAAAAAACATAAGTAGTTGAATAACAGGACAGAATGTTTTTGTTTCGGTCCACGAAAAATTTTTCATAACTCTCCAACTTTGTTCGTTATTAAAATGATTAATGTCTAACTATTGTAAGGAAGATGTTCCCGACCTAAAATTGTGGAAAGGTCACTCGGCCGTGTTGTATCACATGTTTGGACATAGTATAAAATGTTACACATTCTCTAGGCTAAGTTCATTATGCAATTTAGTGTTCTGCAATAGACTCGACGTGTTAACAATGACAGGAAAATGTAATTAATTTTATATACTTAGAAATAGTTGTGAGATTGAATTACAAAACAAACAATCTTCAAGAAAAATTAGGAACGTTATCCTAGCTGCGAGAATTGTTTATAAAAGTTTTTACAACAGATAATTGCAACTTCTTGGAAGAATTTTATATAATTAGAATATTGTTATCTAGCTTAAAAAGTAAATTATAGTAACATTACCCGAATTGCTTCGTTGAAGTATGTCTTGTGGGTCTGTGGCTTGGGCTTCTAAAAGCTTATAGGTACGACCTCGTTATGCACAAGTTTACCAATTTGTGCTTTGTTTAATAGCATGATTAATGAGTATGGCAGTCTCCCAACTTATAACTATAGACTGTAAAGTTTTAAACAATAATGTATTATAAAATTAGTACTAAAATATGTAGAACCCAATATATTTTATAGATGTTGGTAGCTATTGAACGCGATTCGTTCGCACGAATATAAAAGATGTTAATTGTTAGATAGGCTACGTGTTCTTCCACATGTTCAGTCAATTTTCGTTTTTCATCCTTCCCTAATAGGAGAGAAGTAATTAAAAAAAAGCGAATGAATGTATTGCTCTCCCTAGATAAATGCTTACTGTAAACCATTGTACAGTTTTACCCATTATCTTGCTTGCCTGGAGGGGTGTCTCAGTGTAACTATAATTATGTCCTACATGGCTTTGGTTCAGCGAGCACGGCACGTGCATGTTGTAAACGGAGAATGATTGCTGAGGGCTCAAAGGGATGTTATGTTGTACAATACAACGCTCCATTTAGTTACGGTACTCATTAGAGCATGTAGAGATGTTAAATGAAACTAGAAGCACACGAACGGATAAGTATTGCTTGACGTAGTGCCTACTAAGATGCTATATGCAGATATATTCGTAACGACATCGACATTTGTATAAGATTTGTTGGTGTATTTAACGTCCGGTAGGGGCGCTGGAATATTCACTATAACCTCTTTTCCTTTAATCCTCATATTTAAGTAAATAATGCACACAATTAAATAAAATATACACTGAAATGACAATGTCAACGGATATTCAGAGCCGCTAGAGGGCGCTAGTTGCGGTACAATTCATTCCGCGGTAGAGCGGATTAATATGCCACGTCATCATGAGCGCCCCGACTAATTAAGTTTACATGTCATTTTTATTTGTGTACTTAATTACTTAGTGCTGTGCTATGTTATTTTAACGGGCGATGGTTTACGATTTATTGTGTATACTTAACCCGATTTTATGATTGTCGGAATATGATATTCTAATAAAATCCATGTCGGCGACGACATAAAGAAAACAAAATACTTAAAAACGTAGATAGTTACCTAAACAGGCAAAAATGTTAACTTATAAAGGTTAATTTTCAGTAAAGTCGTTTTAAATTAAAGCATATTATGAGCTGTGGTAACACAAAAGATGGTAAAATGCATCGTCGAAATATGTATGCTCTTTTAAACCGCTAAAGTACTTTTTATTCATTTCAAATGTGTACACAACTGACTCTTTGCTGACCCAAATTCAAATCGTGAAAATTTCGGTTCTTCCAAATTATTCCATTCTACTATTTTATTTTTAAACAACATTATTTATTATGTAGAATTATTCTTATATTTATTTGTGAATATTTTTAATATTTTCACACATGCATGCGTTAGCTAATAAATACTTTAAAGTACGATTAAATTCTGTTTTAATTGTTTAAAAATTACATTTTAAATATACATAAATGTTACTGAAGCACATCTTTTTATAGTACAGCTCGACTATATTGAATTAGTCTAAAGATCCTGACGCTAAGGTTTTATCAAACGTTGCTCAAAGAAAAGTTGCCAAAAAAAATCCTACATCTACCAGGAGTTTTCTCCCGTATGTATGGGTTTTTCTCCTGTACGCTTTCAGTTTACTATAAAGGTAATTTCCGCAAGCTTTTACGCTTTGATGTTTTTAAGTCTCAAAATGTTTCAAGTTGAAATAGTGGAAGGAGAAAGAATTATTTCTATTAGTTAAAGTAGCTTTAAAGTAAAATATTTTTACTTTATTTAATTTTGAAACAACATTTAAAAAAAAGTTAAAAAAATTTATAAACAGCAAATTGAAAATATAGTATATTTTTTGTGTAGAAATAATTATTTTAAAAAATATGTATATTTCACTACTCGACCAGTAAAAATTAAGAATAATTAATATTTCAATGAAATGATTAATTTCAATTCAACTTGTGACTCTCTCTATTTTTTCAGTGACGTAAAATCGTAGTAAAGCTGGCTACAGACGCTCATTTTTAACTGTACAGTTCCCCTGCGCAATTAAAACTGACGTGTGTATGCTAAACTGTGAACTGTGCTGGCTTTAACCGTGGCTACATGGGATAATAGAGGCTTAACCTGCTTTACAATGCCCGTTTGACGTTGAATGACGCTCAACCGGTCACTAATCTGATACATGACCGCGTATGCTGCTTAACCTCGTTATCTAACTATTGTTCTACACCACTCACTACGTTATCCCGGCTTGCAAAATTTATTTAATATTACCGAAGTGTTCTTAAAAAGTTTAGCTTAGTTTAAGCTAGCTTGCGCCTATGCAGTACAGAAAATTCGGTTCTACATATTTTTTAATTAAAATTACTTTTTTGTCGATGCTATTTGATCAATAGTATATACTCTATTGAGAAAAGAGCACATGAATCAAATAAAAACATAATGGAAAATGTAATTCGTCGGTAATTCTAAGTTGATTTATGTTTGTGTATTAGATTGCAGAAAAAATTGTTTGCGTTCAAAGAGGAGCGTTCTAAAAACTGCCATTTGTTGTCTGAGGTTGGCTTTGATAGATGATTTTCGATTAAACACGTGCGCAAAAACTGAATGATATTTAGAGCTATTTTGGTATCCGAAAGATAGGTTATCTTTAAAAGAAAAAATAATTTAAAGAAGTCTGATTATGAAGCTGTTTGATTTTACATAGTTAAATTAGAAATCTATATTAACGGACAAGTACGTTTTATTCTGCATTTGAATTCAAAGAAACCAAATACAAAGGGCAAAGTATGAGTTACATTTTCAGACCGTAATGACAGTAAGTTTAACTACCAAACCATGTAGGAAATACAAGGTTTTTTAGTGTATAAAAATAATGAGAAATATATTGGATATTATATCTCTGAATGAGCAAAAATATTTTCATAATTGGATCCACATATCTAATAAATTGGATATGCATGGATACGTGCATACGATGGGTGCAAAATATATTTTTACTTGAGACGTAAATCGACCTAAATACCAGCTCTGACTTAGGTGTTTGCATATCGTATGGCCTTTGCCTCGTCGACCCGATTCCGTGTACGGAAATCGTTTAATTAATTGCTTCAAAATTTGAAGCGCATTTGCTTAGGTAAATATAAATCTAAACCATTTTTATGTCCAGGAACTTCGCAAAGTCTAGAGCTAAACATTACGAAAAATATCCAATCATTTACTTTGTTCGTATCACTTCATAAATAAAAGAACCTTAAATCGAGTAAAAAAAATTGAGTAAATCGAGTTATTGAACTCTGAAAGACTGGCGTCAAAGGATTATGCATGAATAAATATGCTAACTACTATCTTTGCATGAATAATATGCTAATAAAAGCTTGTAAAAATATACACTGTTATTTACATGGATGAAAGTTACAAAATATATTCCCTAATGTACTGTGAACTTTTCAGTGAAACAGCGATATGCACTCGACTAATTACTTAACAGCGTGCAACCCTTTACACGGTGTTACAGGTAACTGTACAAAGTAATTCACAGGCTGCATTGCATCAAGAGTTTTCCAGGTCAAGGTTATTTGATTAACCGAGGGATCTTGCATAGAATTTTCGTGATTATAAAGTTTTCGTACACTTATCATAGGGAGAGTTAATAAGGAGTTGTTAATGGCAGACTTGAAAATAACAAAATAATTCGTGCCGGTAAACAAGAGGGGTAGGCAGACACCACAGACCTACATTTGATGCTCCTTCTAGATATTCTCGTACAAAATAAATGTACCAAGTAGATAAAATGCAGTTTTTTTTTAATCTTAGTCAATGAACATTAATAGTAAATAAGTCGCTTTTGATTGCAGTTCCATTCCTGAAACCTTTTATTTAAAAAATAGAACTATCTGAATAGATTTGTAAAAATGTAAGAAAATCATAAATCTTTAAAAAGCAAAGCCAATTAGCGTAGAGACCGTCGTTTGCAGAACAAGTCTCTGAAGTGAGCCGTTCCCAAAGAAAATAGACGAAGCTGTTTTATATTCAGTTTCAGTCAGTTCTCTTCAATACTTATTTTACAATAAAACAACGTTGTACAAAGTTATTTATCACAGCCGAGTGGTAAACAGAACAAAAATTCGCAGATTTTTACGATGACTTTTGGACACAAAAAAGGGTTATGTGGAGGTATCCACGGCTTATTTACATTACTCATTAACACAACATAGACTTTTTGGAGATTAGAAACCAGATATGCTGCGAGTGTTTCAATTCAGTTTCGTTTATACAGGTCCTATTTTAAGTAGGTAATACTTCCTAAAATGTCAAAGTATATAGGTCGAGGTCACAACCACAGATATCGTCAGGTGCGCTCGGACCACTGCCAATTTGCCCAAATTCACAAATTTAATTAGTAATGAAACAATTAGTCTGTCAGAAAAAGTTTTGATAATATGCAAATTCTTACTTCTCTTCATCACCAGCTCACTATAAGACAAAGGGGATACTAGGGGCGCGGAGCCTACCGTAAGGGGTGACTAGGCCATAGTCAACCACGCTGGCCCAGTGCGGGTTGGTCGACTTCACACATATCCTTGAATTTCTACGCCGATATTGCATCACGATGCTTTCGTTTTAGTTCGTTTCTTGATTTTCATCAATTTTCGTAAAACCTAAACCTATAAAGAAATCTTTCAAAACTTGGAAGAAGTAATTTTTAAAGTTGATTCCAAAAATTCCAAGAGATTTTCTCCGTGCTATTAGAAGGCACGGTTAGAAAATTAAATACAAGAAAGTTTTTCTTAGACATTTAACTTTTACTGTAAAAACAGACCACTGAAGAGAGAATTTTTAATCTTGTAATGGATTCCTTACGAATACTTTATGCAATATTTTATAAGGAAGAATTATTTTAGTTTATTTCAGCTGAAGTTTCATAAGACGAAAGAAATATGTCATTCAAAACACTCTTGGGTTTGTTTGAACAAAGAGTCGATTACGCGAGAATTAATAACCATATAAGTACTTAAGTGTTTTAGAAAAGGTAGATGGATAGTAAGTAACGTAAGTGTACTCCGAAACTACACCTCCTATAGCCTTGTACGCATCAGGATAGTATATTAGTCGAGTAGCAAATAGTAAGCATTCGAACAAAGGATTTACTAATTTACTCTACAGAAATGTTGCTGTTCGGACACGTTTAGTTACTAAATTACTTTCCTACTGGTAGTACTAGTGCGTAGGTTTAGGCTTAAACAAGTCCGAACTGTAGTAAATCCTTTTCTCGGATAAATGCTATTTGCTACTCGACTACAATACTATCCTGGTGCGAACAAGGCTTATAACACACCTATATAGGCTTTAATAGCAAGATATAATTTTATTCTTATATTATAAATTAAATTGATGAACGTCTTTAATTTAAAATTTATAAACTTCAATATTCAGCGGAATAATCGAGAAGTTTAACTAGGTCAGAACTTGAGAGAACAGCAACTTGAAAAAAAAAACGTTCGCCTCGATATAGTCTCTACTGAGACGATGCAAAATATGATATAAATATAAAATTCATCGTATAAACATAAGTAATCATGGCGAAATATCTTTACTGACGGACTCACTAAGGAATTTAAAAAAGCACAATCCAAACTGAGTCTAGACGGCCTAGAGATTTTAATGATGAACCTATTTTTTACAATCCTTGATATGCTTTTCCAATTTTCACATATCAAAATTTAATTGAATTATCTGTCTGCAGCCTGATATTTGTTTAGAAGAGATTAATTAAAATATAGTTTCCCTTGATTTTAACGAAACCGCTAATTAAATTGATAGCGTCATATCAATCTGAACATTTCACGTCTTCAATCACTGTCACCTATGCAAGGAAACAGCTGTTCGTGTCGCCGCCATTTTGTCGTTAAATCGATTTATTAAAGTTATTGCTGTACCTACAACCTATGTTATGATTCTCATGTTTAGATATACCATGTGAAAAAAGCGATTAAAATCGCTGCAGACTGCAGATACATTACAACATTAGGTTCTCTCAAAATTAAACTAAGATATTCTTGTATTTATGTTTCGGCTGACTCACTGTTAAGGCCAAAAAGGTATCATTTAAGACGACAAAGTTGACAACTTCAGCTTGAAGACGCTTTATCATTCTCAAACAAAGTAAAAGTTCGCTTTAAAGTTCTTAAATTGTGATACCTCATCTTGAAAATATAAAGACAAGCAGGACAAAGAAAATTTTTAATACAATAGAAAGCAAGGACAATGTACCAGAAAACAGACCACCGGGGGACCTTAATTAATTTGTATAGAAAATCTTTGTAATAATTGTAAAAAGTAGGTGGGTATACCGTATCGCTTAATGACCCTTTGTTTTTATAATTTTTGTTAGCTATATGCTATACGGCCTACGCAGAGAAGTTAATAAAACCTTTTGATATGCAAGTATTTCTTTAATTTTTTCAAACATTTGTTCAAGTTAAAAAATGGTCGAAAATGACCGTGCTTCTAAATTAAGCCTAATTTAAAAGCACTGTCATTTTCGAGCCGTTTTTTTTATAAAAAAAAACAATTCATTAAAATCTAAAGCTATTGTAGTTATACGAATATTTTTTATTGTTTCTTTTTTATATTTTCTGACTCTAAACAAAACAAAAGAAAAATATTGATTTAAAAAATTTTTATAGTCGGTAAATTAAATTGAACTATGGGACCTATTACGAAAATTTGGGAGATTTTTTTTTAAAAGTTACGATCGACAATTTTTTTTAGTTCAGTGTGCCCCTACCGGGCTTAAAGTATATCAACAAATCCCATACTTAAATGTTGGTAACGTTACGAACACTTTCTCGCAAATATTCGTGATAGGCTCTCATGCTGCCGAAAGTTCGCATCCACATCGGTACATTGTTTTCAATATAATAAATATTGTTCTTTTAATCATAGTTTTTCCCTGCTAAAACACACACCGGTATAAAAAATAAAAACAAAAATAATGTGAAAGAGACTTGTTTTTGCAAAGGTGTTTGTTTCGGCAGTGGAAACCTGTTGTATATCCGAGTAGAGTAGGGAACAGTCCATGTATCAACGTTTGGAATGGTAGCCCTGGTAGCAAAACTATTTTTTTCCATTTAAGAGTTAACATTTACTGCCATCTATTGTGAAATAGATGATGGTACTAGTTTAGATTTTTTTACGATCTATTTATTTCGTTACACAAAAGTTGTAAAAATAAAAAACACTTAGGGCAGAACATTTTAAATATCCAAATATTAATGTTTCAAACAACTATACTCCGGCCGCTGAGAGAATGCGGATATGACAGGTCGTGTTCGAACCGGCGCGCCGGTTCGAACACGACAGTGGACTATTTCAGAAAATACGTATACATTGGAATGGTTCAATATGGATCGATTTGAAAAAAATACCATAGCTTAGAAAATGATATTCCTAAC
>QDHC01006236.1:16131-28252 GCA_013186455.1 Papilio dardanus tibullus
ATTTACAAAAATAAAGTTCAATATAAACGGTCGCTACAGTATCAAAACGATAAGCTGCTACGTCACGATCGAACGTAAGTACATTTATCAACTGATTTAAATAAGGTATGGTAACAGGGCGTAAATTATAAGATAAGGTAACGTAGAAGCAAAATAAGAACGTTCAACTCGAAACATAACAAAACAATAATACTAAGAGTCGTTCGTCAAAATGCAATGCTTCATCAAACATTCGGCTGTCGGCCCTCAAACGTTTGCCCTTGCCGATCTCCGCGAGTGAGGTCGCGAGCCTCACGAGCTGCCTTCGGCTTGACGCGCGTCATAACTTCCAAAATATACTCGCTTTTCTTTTGTTTCAGTTAGCGACGAACGCCTCGGCGCAGTCAGTCGCTCAACGTGCATGCGATGACGACGGCGATGGCCCACCGGGCGGCCGCCAACAGCGTCGCGCCGAGCGAGCGAGCTCGCCGCTCAACTTTTACTTTCGAAGTTAGCGGAATGCGAGGAACAGATACCATTTGAAATATTAAACATAGCCATTTCTAACGCGACAACGCAAATAAAAGTTAAAATAAAATAATCACAAGAAAACGAATAAAAACACTAAACTCTTTCGAGGCTTTCGCGACCGTTCCCAGACATTTGCACTATCACTTAAAAACTATTTACTTTAAAAATTATATAATATAATAATGTAACATTACGGCTTAAAACTATGTCTCCGATGTAACCCAACAACACTTCCTGGATTATCTGTCGTTCCTTCGCGTCCTGAGGCGGACGATGCCCAGAGTCCTCCGACTGACCATCATCGAACACCAATCGGAGCGCGCCCGCGGCGGCGGGGCGTCTGAGCAACTTTCACTAAATAATAAAAACATGCTAACAAAGTAAGTACTCTTCTTAAACAACAAAGAATTGGCTATACGTCGAGTGTCCGGGTGACGTGGATGCGCTCGTCGCTCGTGGCGGCGGAGCGGCGTTGCGAGCGCGACCCGGATCGCTCGGAGCGCACTCCGGGTCGGTCGGAGCGCGCACGTCCGGAAACACGGTCAACGTTTCGAGCGCGTTCGGCTCGAGCGCGTCTCATTCCGATCGCTGGCGTCACAGCGGCGCGTTGAGGTGCGTGGCGCGGCGCGGTCATGAGTCGAGCACGGTGAGCAGACCGGGCGGCAGCAGTGGCACCTCCTGCCGGGGCAACTGCCGCGCCAGCTGCGCGCACCCCAGGTTCGCGTCGCCCAGCTCCGGGATAGCGTCCAGCAACGCGAGGCACTCGTCCTCGACCTCGCGCCTCGCCTTCTTGCCCACCCACGAGTCGTCGCACTCTTCGCGCGCGCGCCTTCGTCTCGCCTCCTTCTCCTTGCGAGCCTCCTCGCTCAGCCGGCAGTAAGTGTTGTTGATGCACACCGAGCGGCGCAGGTCGCGCGCCGGGTCCTCAATGTTCTCCAGTTTCTGGGAGCAGATCTCGATGACCCGCTTGCGCTCCTCGTTGGCCCGCAGCCGCGCGGAGATCATGGACAGCTTGGGCCGCGCGGCGGGCTCGGTGCGCGGCGGGCCGAACATCTCCTCCTCGAACGCGTCCGCGATCTCCACCCCGCGCGCGTTCTCGCGCTCCTCTTGTGGCGTCATTCTGTAACAATCACACACACATATTAGCACTCGTTAGCTTATTATTCCCGGACGTTTTAAATTTACTCAAAACATTACCATCATTACGAGTCTATCTCGGCTACGTTGCGAGCGTAGCTTAAATATTCTTATAACAATAACGATAAAAATTCAAGATATCGATAGTAATTTATTTTCTTAGCCGTTTAAATATAATGAGGTAAGTGATATTAAAAAAGAACAAAGCGATGAAGACAAAACAGGTCACGATACGCAATCCGATAAGTGAACAACCTCACAACTAATAGACATAAGATATTAATACGCACCTCGAAGTTAATTCGGAGGAGAAAATGAAAAATCCGGACATGTACATTATTGCGGTCGAATCAATCTAATTATCAATTTTAAATATATTCACACCAATGTCACAGTTTATAACACTAGCAGCGAGCGGTGAGCGATTCGTCGCCTCGTCCTCGACGATGAAAAAGTATAAAGGCAAAAGTGAAACAAAAATAAACGGCGCGAACGTATCGACGTGTGCGCAGCGCGACGGTCACTCGGCGAATGACAGTACACCTCGCTGTAGATAAGACATTGAAAAAGCCAATTGCGTCATTTGCTACGTACGTATGGAGAGGAAGCGAGTGACGTCGGCCGTAAACCGTCATTTTCGACGATATTGACAGACATGACTCGATCTATTTGCTTACAAAAAGGTGGGTTAATCCATAAAATTGTCCCCGGCTTGGATGATAAAAAAATAATGGATATCACGACTTGATTGCATTCGTATGTTTGTTAAGACATCGCATGCCTTTGTTTACAAGCAGCTAAGTGCGCTACTAGAAAAACAATAACACATCTATAATTCATAAAAGAGCACAAATTAAATGACGTATCAAGTTTGCTTTTTTATCTGTTACGCCATAAAATGCGAACGTGACTTACATAACGTTGGATTAGGAAATCTAAGGAAACTATTCAAATGATATTCAACTAAAAGTGTTTAAGACATTGTAAATTATAATTACTGGGCCAAAACAGTTTTTATACATTCTAATTAACATTTTACGTTTTGGACGTTTATTGTTCTTTTGTGTAATTAACCGACATTAAGTGTTAATGACCGCTATGATACTGATCAGAAAAAAGCCATTTAAGTTTCAATAAAAACTAAATTAGATACAAAACGTAACGCAAAGACCACTGTACTAACTATATTATTGCCTCTCTTTCTCACAGAAGTAATAGATGACAATATGTAAATGTAAATTCTGCAATAAATAATATATCGCATTATCCTCATATCACTGACCTCTATAGAATGGATAGGTCATTTCTTTGATATCACAGCTTTTGCTTCGTACCTATTTAAAAGTGCTAGTTGGGGTTATCGATAGTAAAATAGATCAATAATATTAGAAAAAATATGTACCTAAAACCAATTAAAACGTGAAAAGGACCAAAAAATGTACCAACTACAGTACAAGATCTTATGACAGCTTTTTGACATTGACAGGGTGGCGCTAGTGAGCTGACATGTCAAAGTGCGAGTTTGACTTATGCCGACCGGGTCAGTTATCCTTGTGGGTCTATAAGTGTAAGATATGAAAATGTGTGTTATGAGTTGTATTTGAATTTAGATCAATCACGGGACAGAGCAAACTGCGCTGACTCACAAATGAGAATTTATCTTTTTGTATATTTAGAGCAGTGAGCAATTACACACGATGAATTCATTTTACACAATTTAATTTTAAAACGTTGACTATAATGCCTAATTATTTAAGCCGGCTACAGACGCTCAGTTACAGACGTACAGTTCAACCGTGCTGTTAAAACTAACGTGTGTTGTTGCCAACTGAGAACAGTTCGACTGTGCAAATTAAATTGACGTTTATAAGTTTTTAACGGCACAGTTACAACTGTACAGTTAAAAAACTGAACGTTCGTAGCCTGCTTTAGTCTGCAATTTATTAAATATCATATCAAGTATTTCTTAGTTACTTTTTAAATAGACTGGGCCCAATACGTGGTATGATTAAATCATACAAGGTCATATTGACCATTAATGGCTGGCTGATTTTGGTGGAATTCGAAACATCGATTTTTAATACGTTTGCTAAATTCATTAGTTTTTTCGCCTTATTGGAGACAAAGTTATTGGATATAACATTTGTTTGTGTAAATGATCGTATTTGCCACAATCATTTATTTAATGTGCCCTTTAGTGTTGATTTCTCTAACATATTCTATTAAAACAGCATGTGAATTAGACTCTGAGTGGGACATTAATTTAAATGTTATTTTTTTAGTGAGCAAATCTTTGTAATTAGAATTTTAGAATGATCAATTTGAATTTGACTTCGACAACGAAGATAAAGTAAAGAGGAAGAAAAAGAACTCACTAAGAAAAATCTTGATTGAAAAACAAATGAGAAATTGTCGTTCAAGAACAAAGAGGCACTTGACGAAGGTATCCGAAATATAACGAAATTAAAGAACAACCAATTGTTATATAATAAACTGTTTTGTAACTCTCTGTTAGAATAAAAATATGTTTGGTAACGATAACTTGCCGGAAGATATTTGACACAAATGCAAGTTTTAATTTAATATTCAAAATTATTTATTCATTTGTCAAAGTACAAGTTAGTGAAGATTCTAGTCATATAAATTGTAAAGCATTTTTTACTTTGTTTTTCAATTTGTATAGGCCTTTTTACACGGCTTAAAAATCAAAAGTATTTTTTTTTTTAAAATTTGAATCTAATTTAGCTACTAATATAATTGTATTACAACATGTATAAAATTCCCAACATATTTCTGGAAACATTTATTGTTAGGATCTCTTTAATGGCGATAGCAGTTAACGATGAACGTGTTATTTTTGTTAAACTAAATTCCGTTCCGTAAAACTTCTACTGTTGGATTATTAATTAAAAAAATATAGCTAATGTTACTCGGTGTTATGTAGTTTCTTATTGTGAAATAATTGACAGTACACAGTAGTTTTTGAGTTATTTCAATACATAGAAAAATTACATTTCCTCGTTATAATATTAGTATAGATAAGTAATTGAACGCTTGCTCTATACGTCATTCGACCTCTATGGTGCGCAATACAAGGAAAACAGACAAAGGTTGAATGACGCTTTATGGTTGCGATGATTTGAATTTCGAACGCCATAGACAAAGTTTTTTTTTCGACGTCTTGCGCGCGATGACATCGACGGGTGTTGCCGACCTCGGGCGGTTACGATCCAATAAATCTTGTCCGACTTCGACTACCTGCACTTTCTTTTCTCTGTCTCACACGAGCGCATGGCGTATTGGAATCGAAAATCGTCATAAGTCTTTTGAAGACTTCCCTCATGCCTTTTTTGTACATGTAGGTAGAGTTTGCGTTACTCCAGCATGCGTCATACGGTTTGTCCGATTGAAGTAACCTATTTAAGAACGAAACATAAATTAAAAGGGATCTAAATATTTAACTCAAGTTTAATTTTAATTTAATTTCTTTGATTTGATTAAAAACTTAAAGTACATTCATTTCTCAATAGATATGACGATTTTGTATTTCAATGAAATGCGAAATACATGACGTCATAGAATTACCCAGTTTAATATTGCATAACAATAATTAACAGCACTGGCTGATGACACTGTGACGGTTTGACAACTTGTTATCTGTGACTACCTTCAAGTGAAGTGTCACAATCATACACAGGATTGCAAAAAAAGTTAGGCAATTACTATGTTATCATTTTAAACGATAACTACACAGAAAAAACAGTAATTTAATTTTGCTCTCTATTACATAAGATTAAGCAGTTTATTTTACTATAAATCTCTTGTTAAGTCAATGTTAAAACTTAGTAAGAGTTGCTGTTATCACGGCTAGATTTAGAGGCTATCAAATAACCTACCTATTACTTGTTCTAAAATAATATAGTGGCACTTTTTAAACAGAGAGCTAATGAGCTACTCGTATAATAATTTAATTTCGTTTCTGATCACCGGGTCAAATGAATATGTCTCACTGTTAACATGGCTTTTATCGCTCGTATCTTTAACCTATATGCGTAAAATCAAACTATGACATTCTAAACAAAGAGAATGCGTTCACATGATCAAATGCACGTACGCAAAAGGTGTCAGTGACGATTTTCATTTTAATTTATCAATGCAAAAGATTATCAAGTTGGAGGAAAAAAGACAATATAATAACATTAAGATGACCCAGTGGTTATGGTATTGAAATGTGATGTTTAAAGTACAATGTAAAGCAAGATTAGGTTGTGGTAAAAATAAAGAAAATCTACTAAATACTGTATCGCAGTTCACTTAAAAATATATTTGATAAATATGATATTCTGTCTATTATTTTACATAAAAGAAAAAGATTAGTTTAACCTTTTTTGTGTGTATTTCTTTAAACTCTTATCTTTTATTATTTTATTGTCGTACAAACAAGGCTTCCCTAAACTTGGAATAGAACGTTTGAGGCCGCATTTGTTTAATTCTGTTATCTATTTGTTTAGTGACCTTTGCTGGATCGCAAAGATCAAATAGTCGGTATAAACAGTTTTTTTAAGGTTCTTAACAAACTCGTCCACATAAAATCAACCTAATAGCGCAGCCATTGAATTCTAATTAACTAATTACTACGCGGCACCAGTACTTGTGTTTTATCTAGGCCTTTTTGTTTCCACGTCGTATCGCCGTAAAAGGTTATGAAGATTTAAAAGAGGTTTTATTCGTTGGTAAGCCTTTATTATCAAAATGTCCTACAAAATTAAAGTTTTGTGATTATTACTACACATTTTTTCTTACGGAGAAAAGCGCAAAATTGTAAGTTTAGTTTTTACCTTTAAAAAAATAATAATGATTCATCTTTTGGATCCCGATTACTGACCATCACTTCCCATCCTCATTTCAATGACAATGCGAATAGCGATGAGATATTAAACTTAAAAAAAATCATTTTATTATCCTCATAATAAATATCTCATTAAGCATAATTTTATTTCTTAATAAAGATAAAATAAAGCGCATAGCGTGCAACATAACCTCTTTGGGGCGGCGAGTTTTCAAGTCTGGTTTTGTTTCGGCGCAACGACCGACCGAGACGACGACCCAATCCACCAAATGGAAGCATCGCTCTATCAACTTTCGTACACATACGTCCCGATTTAATTTGAACGGTTTTCATGTTTTTTATCGACCATGAGATGTTTAATTTCATGGTATAATACCATAAGGACATTGTTAGTACCTATGGTAACATTGACACTAGTTGTAAATCTGTAACATAAGCGTGATAAGTGATATTAAATAAGAAGAATGCATAGAAATCATAATAAAATCATTACAAATGCATCGTTAAATTTTAATGATAATAGGTGGGTAAAGGTGACCCTCTCCACCTGTTGGTTGACCATAGACAAGTCCATAGACACCTGCATTCAAACCTGATTAAACACAGCTCCGTATCCATAATTAAAATGTGGATTTTAAACAGCATGAATTTATATCATAATAATTTGTACTGTTAATTAATAATTCTGTTCTTGGAAAACAAAAATGTCTTCTGAATCAATTGTATTTTTATTTGCGTTATTATTCAGACATTTTGACTAACAATTTCAATATAATTTGAGATTTAAAATAGGTTATCTACAATTAAATCGAAGGACCTTTCCCCTATCATATCAATCGCCTTTATAGCCTATATTTTTAAGTTTATATTACAATTCTTGCCCTAAATACTTCTAGAATAGCACTTGCAGACATGTAATGCATGCCAAACAGCTGTTTGTTATAATCAACATTCAAAAACATAGTATTATTATGCAAAGACTCGGTAGACTGAGGCAATCACTTTAATCAGAAATATGTGGAAATAAATTAGTTCGATCAATCAGACAATTGTTGCAACAATATTGCTCCATTCGCTCGCGGCTGAAGGAAAACCTCTTTCTTTGTTAGAACGAACCATAGATTCGATTTTTTTCTTTTTTATTGAAAACGCGCAAATACCTTTTGACAGCTAAAGGTTATGCAAATGTCAAACTTTATTTCTTAACCTAAAAAGTAAGAAATCGGTTATTTTATCCGTTTAATAATATATTTGGATATTTATGTATTAAACACGAGTATGATCAGTGAATTTTCAATGTTTATCAATAATATAAGAACTTGATAGCTGATTATGTAATGACCTTTATAGATAGCGAGCAAATAGTTGTGTTGTGAGTACAACAAAATAAATAACTAATAGAATAAGAAAAAACTTACGAATTTTAGATTATTTTTTTTTTCAATTCCATACAAAATAGTGCTTTCACTTTTACATATTTAAATCATTTACAATATATTCTTTTAAACAATCTTTTGAACAACGCAAAATCCTTACAAATACCATATCCTCATAATCCTCATATTATAGGAATAAAAAGCCGTTATATATAACCGTTGCAGTGCCGTGTAGGCTTAAGTGATCAAAATTAACATACGTAAAGAAACATGTACATTGCCCCGTTGCGTAGTACACGTCCTAAGTAGTTGGTGAAAACCACGCAATGGATACCGCATAGAAAGTAAATCAATAGATTCGTTTACCAGTTAATAATAGACATTAACACGCATAAAATTGCACTCAGAGTCATTTAATTATTACTCAAACAATAACGTAGTGCAGATTTCTCATACTATTATGTAACACTGAGGGGCCTCCTAAATATTTTTTTTTAAATTATAACCACGAAAATTAAAATTTGATTTAGGTCTTGGTCGTAAATTCTATTTGACGTCTAAATTCGAAACCGTATTTAGTTATTACTCCCAGATTTGCACAGCGCCATCTATGTTTAAGAATAAGTTGTTAATTAATTGGAGTGGATCTTATAAAGGACATAGCCGTTCTTTGGGAATTAATTTGAGACTTTAAACAAGTCTAACTCAGAAGCTAGTTATAGTCAAAATATTTGCATTAAAAGATTTAGTTAAAACTTTTACTTCTTCCTTTTATTGTCTTGCAGAACAAAAAAGAAAGATTATTTACTAGATACCTACTAAAAGATCTGAAAAATATGATATTACGGTCAGAAAAAGGGCATGCTAAGTCAAATAAAATTTTCCATGACTGATAAAGTTGACATGTTTATAGTTAAATGCAAACATTATGTAGATATGAAAGAATGAGAGGTGTGGCCAGACCTTGTACACACGTAATACTTCTTTATCCCACTACGTTACTGGAAAACTTTACTAGCATATCTATTTACAGTTAAGCAGGAGTCATTCTATGGTCCCGACGAGCTACGTCCATAAGCAAGAAACTTTGATTAGAGAACGCCCTATAAGCCAGACAAATATCATATTATTTATTTGTCATCTACACTTATTATACATCAAACAGATTTGCTTTTGGATGTTTGCAACCTCTAAAACTAGTACATGTAGTAAACTCTAAAACTACTGAGCTGATTAAGAATATTCTTTCACAATTAGTAAGCTTTATCTCTTAATATCGTAGGCTATCTTACTAGTGTTATAAAAAAATAAAGATCCTTCGCATAACGGTCAATGATAGAAAAGTCATACTATATTTTATTAAAGCAATTTATTGCTATGACGTAAAGACTGTACTGTCTAAAGCCATAGAAATTATAGTCGCGTTTTACTTTAAAAAATAAAACAAAATCAAATCGTCGTTAAATCCTTTCAAACCAAGCCGTTGAAACATTTTGAAACAATTTCTAGTCTGCATCGCAAGGATGCTTGACTCCCTTCGCTTGCCGTTTTGACGCGATAAATTGTTATCGAAACGATAATAACTCAACAGAACTTAACAACATAATATTTATATTCAAATATAACTGTTTATTACAAAAACAGTTAGTTTTATTTCCAATGTAATCAAAGCTAAAGTACAATGTAGCATTCATACGGTTTTTATCGGAAAATGTCGACTTTTAACAACAAAAATTTATTGCTAAAATAAATTTAAAATGTTAATTTATATTGAAATAGAAGAAAATATATCTTATTAGATCAAAATCAGTTGATTTAGAACCGGTACTTATACACGTTACGTATCGGGCTGTCGCCATTTTGAAATGTAACACTTGACTAACATCAAAAGAAATAGTCAGTTGAATAAATAACACGATGTAACGTTAACTATTAGATGTTACGTAACGTTACAGATTAAAATAAAGATAATTAACAATAAGTTATAACAGTTACCGTTTTACATTTTTATGAGAATTTAAAAAATAGCTACGTAATTTTATGTGCGAAAACTTTCGACAGAATTTTTATTTTCTAAATAAAAAAAAAAACTAAAATGCAAATAGTCTATTATACCATTGTAATACAACACCTGCAAAGTTACGACTAGAAATGAAACAAGTGGGAAACGTAACCTAACTCTTTGTTCGAAATTATGTTTTTTTTATTACTTTTTTATATCAGATTAACAGATAAATGCAAACAGCTGTTCACGAGACTTACACGTGACAAAAACCTACTTGGACGTTTTCTTTACAACTTACTTTCACCAAGTAAGGATTCCCGTTTTAAATAACATTGCGCATATTACAGATAACCAATAAATAAATCATATAAAATGATAATTAATTGGTATAATTGAATTTGAACCCCGTACTATGACTAAACTTAACCACTGCGCCATGCCTAAATATTAAATAAACTGTATTGAGATAACTCGAAAATACTATAGAATAAAATTCTTATAAAGAGAATTAATTACTTTTCTTAATAAAATCATAGTTAAATACATTTATAATATGTAATTGCTTCGCTATAAAAGTGTGAAGTTTATTTGAAACAATTCATGCTGTCTATGTTGCTGTTTGCACTTGGGCGGGGTCATGTTCATATAACAATTATACTTTGTTGTGGGGATTTCACTTTTATTAGTAGTATTATAAGAATTTCGGGTAATTACTTAGTTAACTAATAATGCCGCATGACGCGTCCCTATTCCGAAAATCTCAGAATCGGATCCGAGATATTTCCATCTATATATCGCACTATGCGAGAAGGAGACAAAACATCGCCGTTACGAACAAAAGGATGGGTCAGGTAGAAATTGACAAACACGGTCTATCACATCTCAAGAAAAATAATAAATATTTCAATCATGATTAATATCCATTGTTTCACAAGTCTGAGGACAGACTAAATGATTACGTCACTAAAACCTACGCATATTTTAAATACTAAAAGTAATAACTTTAATAACTTCGTTAACTTTGAATTTAAAACATTTAATTACCACCTATTTATTACTTGTTTAAAAATAATCGTTAAGTGCATCTATAATTAATCACACCTCTCAAGCGCTTAAACAAATCGCTTACGAAAATGGTTTAAATGGAGCACCAAGGTGCCTACGTCATATGTGGGTAGCACTCGCTGATCTTCAACACTTTTTTAAACGAAACAAAGACAAGTAATAAAATACATAAAAAGAAGCTTAAAATAAAAAAAAAAACAAGATTACATCTAAATTAAATAAATCTAAGAATTGAGGAAAAAATTGATGAAAGTATTAACTATTAAATAAAGAAGTGTAAACATTTACCTCAATTAAAAAGATAAAGTCCGTTAAAAATATTTATCACTCCAAATTAAAAACAATAACACACTAAACAACTCGAAAAGCGCACGCCTAATTTAAACATAATGCCAACATCAACGAGCTGTATCACATGAAACGATCAACTTCTTGTCCAAACAGGCGAGAGCTAAACTAAATGTGGCGGATGAGTCGGAACGCGACACTACGAGTGGCGTGGCCGCGATCGCGCGCCAAACTGCGTGCCGCCGCTCCACTCCGCCGAGTGGTGGCCACGAGCCGCGAGAGGGCGCCCCGCGAGCCCTGCAGACCCTTACAAGGATACCTCATTATCCTATCCATGCCTTTTTCATTATTTGATATCCGTTTAAACCCTATCTATCGACTAGTGCTTTATGCATTTATCGATCGACATTGTTAGCATCATAATTTAATTAGTAATTTAAATTCATTACAATTAAATATCATATTACAGTAAGAATCAGTTTCGCTAAAACATGTTTTATTTGACAGCTGTTAAAAGATTACACAAAGCATTTTAGCTAACTAGTTTTGTGCGCGTGGCTTAAACGTTACTCAATTGATAGCCAAGGTTGGGTCCAGACTTGTAATTGTAAAGGTAATCAACTCGTCAAATGAAGATTAATTTCTTTAAAAAAACATGTTTTACATATCCGTGCAATAGATTAAGATTGATACCGTTTAACTTAAGTAAAAGTTTCACGTATATTACTTGCACACTAGGAAATGGCCGTGACGTTATCCGCGTGGAATTTAAAAAAAAAATAATGCCGTATGTGTTTTTCCAGACACTTCTACATTAGTGAAAGAAAGTAAGGTTATGTTAAAGGTATATTCCCACACAACTGCATACAATTCATTTCAATTTGAATAAGA
>QDHC01006236.1:44597-55915 GCA_013186455.1 Papilio dardanus tibullus
GGCGGGTCGCTAGTAAAGAATAAATAAACTTAAAGTTCAAAATACTTTAGTATAGACACATTACAAAGATTATATTTAAACATTACGTAAGTAAAAACTTCAACTAAAGCTAAAATATTCTAGCATTATAGGTGGTGTGTGAATTTACGTAATACGTCTAGTCTGGGCACTGATTGAGTCTAGACCCAGACGATTCAGGCAAAGTCTGGCGCGACCGTGGGTTCACTGCACGATCGACGGACCCGCGACCCGCGTTGTAACAAACAGACGCACTAATTAGATGCCACTTTATTATATATCACGTCACACAAAAGTGAATGGGCTCGCGTCATTAGTTAGCTAGTTGTGGAACGAACACTTTTTATTTTTTTTTATTTTTAATTAATTAATCTAGCTTATTACATTATTCTATGTAACTAATATTACTAAAATTATGAATAAAACAGTTTGAATGGTTGAACGATTGTTTAAAGCTATCTCCAGAACGGCTAAACGGATCTCAATAAAATTTTGCAGAGATTTAGAGCGTAGTCTGGAATAACACATTGTCTTTCTAATCTTTTTTTTAATTTCGCGCGGACGAAGTCTCGGATGACAGCTTGTTTACTTATCTATATTAATATTATAAAGAGATACATTTTGTATGTATTGAAATAACTCAAGAACTACTGGGCCGATTTCAAAAAATCTTTCACCATTAGTAAGCTACATTATCCCCGAGTAACATAGGCTATATTATTTAATTCCACGCGGACGAAGTCGCGCACAAAAGCTAGTATTTAAAGTATATAACTAAGCTTTATATTAGAATCATTTCGATGGGTTTACAGTGCGGTTTGTGATAGCAAAGTAATGCACAAGATCGTAAATAAGAATCCTACTATCAATGTTGTGTTGACTTATCTGTTAGAAGCTTTAATGGTGGTCTATTTTCTATTAAAATAAGACATTTTAATGTTCTTAGAAGATGTACTAACAATAACTGACCTTGAAAATTAAAGTATCCTTCTTTTAATTATCAATGCAATATTATAGTCGTTCGGTGAAATCTTCGTATACTCTATTTCGGATAATTCGGTAAAACAAGATACGTTATTGACCGGTTCAAAAGTAAATGGAAAAAATAGTGTCAACTGTCGTCCATTGACGATTGATCAACAATTTGTTAATATACTCCTGATTGATTGAAGAATTTTGATATAAATATTTTATTCATTTCATTAGTAATGATTTTTAATTAATAATAGAATTAAGATTTTGTTATTATTGTTTATATTGATAAAGATAATGCAGTGGATCATTCTATCCCGTCATCGGTAGACATCCAAAAAAGGTCGGCATTATAACAAATTTAACAGCGTTTATTATCTTCAACACCGTAAATTAAACAGCTACGTAGGTATACGAATGCCGGACGAGTCGGCCGACTGGTGACGCAATCCGACTGGTTCGAAGTCAGTCGGCCGATCGATCGTCGGACCCGTGAGTGGATTTCAATCTGTTTTCTTTGTCCGTGACGTGGTTCCCGGATAAGTCGCTCGATAGATCCGATGTTTAGTGAGTGACATCGGTGGATTTGTCGAGCACGAGTCTTTACAGCCAGTGCCGCGTTACTTCAAAGATGCTCGGAGCGCCGCGGCGGGGCAACGGGGCGGGGGCAGATGCGTTATTTCATGAGCAAAGGGGATTCAATTGAAAATCAGATATATTAATTCGAAGCTTATTTACACCTAACTAATATGTTACGCAAAATAGAAAATGGACCAATCAGAAATGCCTTTGATTTTACTATGACGAAAAATTATAAATAGGTAACTATCAAAAGTTAATATTATGTTACTAAATAAAAACACTTCAGAGTCAAGTCTTGTCTTTTACTCGTGTAGAGTATAGACATAATAAAATTAGATTTTAATGTCCTAAAACTTAAGTATTAGGTTCTCAATAAAAAAAGCTCAGGGGGCTACCCAAAGTTCATGCGATTTGATAGCGAACATCAAAACTGTATGGAACAATGACGTTCAATATCTTACACGTGACTAGTACATGACTTATCGAATGTAAATGTCAGACATACATTTTTGTCGATTCCATTAACGATATCGCCAATTGAAAAGTACTATGCGTAGCCTCGCTAGTCAAATTCTAAACCCTTTAAAGTTCGATTCTCAGAAAAATTCAACGCTATTTCGAATAGTTTCGTATTTTTTTCGGTTAATAAACACTGCACTAGTGCTTGACCTAGTTACGAAGTGATGTTAAATGATGGTATTTGATGCCAGAGCGCACTGTTTTAAACGTTTATATAATTTAGTCATCATCACAAAAAATCTTACACGTCATAATCGTAGACGTCGTCGGTCGACAGTGGTAGAGCCCGCTTTAACACCTTCGCACGAATTGTCCGGCTCGCTCGGTAAAATACCACGACCACACAGAAGACAGGCGTCAAATGGAAGCAATTCCGTGTGTCGTCTGGCGAGTGTGGTGCCGGAGGCCTAATTTTAATCCACTTTCCCTTCCTATCCTTTTCTTGTAGAGATTTGGCGGAGGAGGGGACTCATAGGATGAATTATCCTCGTGATGTGCGTCTCCTCCGAAGATTAAGGGTGAGCAACGCGTCTGCGAATGCGGAGATCTAACGGCAGTTGCTTCTCTATTTCAGTGAATCCAGGTTGCCGCGTGCTCGTTTGCTACTTTTTAATATAAAAAAATAATTTTGCATAAATGAAAAACACACCCTGGAAGAACACATAAGCTTCTTTAATAAGTTCTTAATTTAATAAGAAGGTAAAGGAAGTAAAGAAGGTAAATTATTTAATCTGCTATAAAAGAAGGTGACTTGAACCGGCGTCCGTAATCTATATATGCGCTAAAATACGAAGCCATAATTACTGTGGGGTAGGTGAAGGGAAATTCGGGGATGTCAGAGCGTCTGGCCGGCTACAGTTTTAATTTAAAAAGGTAAACAGTTTTCAATTAGTCTGCAGCTAACTTCATACGTGTTCATACGTATATTAATTTTTATGTGGTCATTTGAAGACTCGTTTTTGGTAAAAGACCAAAGTTCGTTTTAGACAACTTGAATTATTTATTATTTTTAATGTTGAGAATCTTATTTATAAAGTCAATATTTATTTAATTATTACGTAGATACATATAATGGCTAGTTAATCATAAGAACGGTTGAAAGGATTTCGTTAAAAAAAATTGTAAAAATGTAGATAGTTTGGAAGATCCGGGGGCCTACGTACTAAGATTTATTTTAATTTCGTGCGGACGGAGACACGGGCAACAGTTAGTATGTATTGATTCGATTGCAACATTCTCCCTCTTCATCTGTCACCTATCATGTATAATTCATAAATAACTAATATGTGAATAACTCAATAAATACTTGAGGAAACAATTTGTGATTTGATACCTTACACGACGCGAAGTTGAAATCGACTCCGAGAATATTTGCAACATTCTGATCCCTATAAAGCGTCAACTTATCGACTTTAAGTTTCATACATATTAATGAAAATCATTTTTTATAACCATTACTATCGATACCATCTAAAATGGATTCCTTGAATTTGTTTTTTTTTTGTTGAGACTAAAATAATAGGCCATTCGTTCGGTGTGTTGACAGGAAGCTAAAAAAAAGGTCAGTTTGGTAGTAAGCATAATGTTTTTAAAACGATAAATTCCTTTTGTTTATTTGGTGACGAAACTCTTATCTATACTAAAGTTATAAAGAGGTAAGATTTGGATTTTTGTATGTATTAAAATAAGTCAAAAACGATTGTGACGATTTTAACATTCTTTCAACATTAGAAAGCTACATTATCACTGAGTAACATAGGGTATATTACTTAATTCCGCGCAGACAAAGCCATGAGCAAAAACTTTGAAATAAGATCAAAATATTTAACACTAGCTGTTGTGCGCGACTTTGTCCGCGTGGTATTAAATCATGTAGCCTATGTTACTCGGTGATAATATAGCTTTCTAATGGCGAAAGAATTTTTGAAATCGGCCCAGTAGTTCTTGAGTTATTTCAATACAAACAAAAATACGTTTCTCTCTTTATAATATTAGTATACATTATATTGATGTAGCTTTAAAAGTGCCACCGCTATTAACAAGACTTCTGACATTTATATAAATATGCGAATTCTCTGTAACGGATAACGCCTTTAAATGGAAACTAATTAATTAACATTTGTCAAATTAGTAAACTAGTCCGACATATTTTGAGTTGATAATTGCTTCAACTGGCTCTTCCATAACCAAATAATATTTTGTAATAAATTATGTTAAACCAATAGTTTCATTTAGATTTACAATTTCAGGATGCCTGGGTGAAGTACTGAAGAAAATGCAGGTTTCATAATCACACTAAAATACAGACGCGCATTATTTGGTTGCAGTTTTTCCTGTACACAAATAAAGGGGATGTAATTCATCGAAGCGTCTGACAATAAAATTGGGGATGGGAGAATTAAACTGCATTTCTCTTCCCCTAAATCGTATTAGGATATCCAAGTTTTGTATATCAGTCGTTCTTGCTTTGTTAAGATAAAGTATAATATATGTTAGAACCGTATGACTTGAAAATAATATAATACATATGTAGTATCTATTATAACAAATAAAGTATTCCAGTCACGTCATTATTGTGAGAATTCGACGAAGATAAACAACATTCGACAAATAAATTGTACCACTTTCTATAAACGACAACGCATTTCGATGCTGCACAGTACATGTTGACTATTTCATAAGAGTCACTATTGGTCCAAACTATTTTGTGATCAATTTCCATTAACTGACAATAAAATGTAGAACAATTAAACCAATTAAGAAGAAAAAATAGGGAATTTCCCCCAAAAAAATCGAATCGAAACTAGGACGCCATATTGTATAGACAGATTATGCGAAAGTAGTTCGAATTCCGAACGCTCGTCTGTGTCGTAAGTTAAAACCGACCAGTTTAAGTTGAGCCGCGATGAATTAACGTAAAATACGTTGTCGAGCGTATCTGGTAGCGGTAAGAGGGGGCCCGCAGGTCCGTGTACGTCGGCCGTCTAAGTACCTTTCACGATCTCGAGGCGTGGTGCGTCACTTTCCCCGGTCTAGTGAGTTTTTTTACCGAACGTAACAACTGCACGATTACATCAATATATGCAGATGGTTCCGTGTGGACCGCACCTGTATCGTAACACGGTCCATCTATTTCATAAACAAAATAACTACCAAAAGTACTGAGACTGAAGAGAGAGACCTTGAGGGCAACCCAAAGTACTTTTCGATTGGCGATATCGCTGATGGAATCGATAAAAATGAATGAAACTGACAATACCATTCTATAAGTCATGTGTGAGATATCGAACGTCATTATCAGTTCCGTACATTTTTGACGTTCGCTATCGAATCGCTTCGAATGTATTGTGGGTAACCCCTGAACTTTGCAGTGTCTCTAGTACTTATAAAACCCTGAATATCTTACTAACATCGTTTACTTCTATTCTAAACTATTTAAGAGTAAAACAAATGAGAGTTGAAAATTTCTTCACTTAATTTGTTGTTAGTTTCATTAAAAATTTGCTTGATACTATTAAGTAATATAACAAAATGACGATTTTAGAAAGAAGTAAATGTTGTGGAAGGTTTGGTTATAAATTCTTAATAAGGAAGCTCGAGAGTGGCGCGTCTAAGAGAAATGCACTTCTTTACTGAAGTCACTGCGGCCTTTACTTTGTCCTCTTGCCATTATTCCTTCTCAACTTATATAACTGGATTTATCTAGAAATCATTCGAATTGTTTTAATCTACAGCTTCATTACACCGATGTCACACTAAAAAACGGCCTTACGACGAAGTAAAATCACCTTTTTTATCGCAAACTCGGTCTAATGAAGACATAAGGTGACTCTCAATTTCGTATCCGAATAAAAAACGTTGATATACTAAAATACTATAAATCGACATATCGCTTTTTAAAACGTTTACATGTCTGGTAAAACATGGCGTTGACAAACGCCTGATTGCCCTAGAACTCCACCGCAAGCCTTGTTCGCACCAGGATAGTTTTTTAGTCGAGTAGCAAGTAGCTTTTATCCGAACAAAGGATTTACTACAGTTCGGACTCGTTTATGCCTAAACCTACGCACTAGGAGAGTAATTTAGTAACTAAACGTGTCCGAACAGCAACATTTAAATAGAATAGATTAGTAAATCCTTTGTTCGGATACTTGATACTTGCTACTCGACTAAAATACTATACTGGTACAAGGCTTCACTGACACTTGTATTATATTGTCATCCCTTACATTCTTATTATTATAAAAGAGATGGAAATGTAAAATACATGCGTCTCGTTAGTCGAAACCAATAAATATTTCTATACAGTGTGCTTCAACGAAATTATTTTATCTTATCTTTTAAATAGGGTGCAATACCCCTAAGGGTAAGGTCCGTCCCCTAAACAAAGTAGGCGAGGACAAGGTCAAAAAGCGTTCTATTATTCGCTATTTTAATTACACTATTGTCACGTCCTGGCTTACCACGCACAACACTGATTATTCAATTTTAATAAAATTGTAAAATCCGCCCTAAATATGGAACAAATAATAAGTAACAATTTTAGTAAATTATGCTCTATATCTGAATGTTCTAGTACTTTCCATCAATTAAGGAACTCGACAACTGGCTTCTCTGTGTTCATTTAGTACAGATTAAGTCTGTCCAGTCTTTTACAGGAACCTGTCCAGTGTTATAAGAAATATCTATCAAATAAAATACATAATTTGTCCCCAAATTAAATTCAATAAATACATATTTTACAGATATTATTGTGTACTATTTGCGTTGATATTTAATGTGTACACAAGTGCATAAATTACTTGTACAAAATGTTCATGGTTTTTAATCCGGGGGAACCGAGATAATAATCGTTATGGCCAGTTCGCCCCTATATGCCAAATGTCACACTGAGCGACAGAGAGAACGTTAGAAAGGGACAGAAATCTTGCACGTGTCGGTTTAGCGAATGGTTGATTTTATGAATCCTATAGTTTTCACATCTTTGGATTTCAAAATATTACTTTTAATCTAAGAGGTTGAATAACAGTAATTTTACTAAAACAATGCTTAAATCTATACTAATAGAATAAAGAGAGAAACTTTGTATTTTTGTATTTTTGTTTGTATTGAAACAACTCAAGAACTAATGGGCCGATTTAAAAAAATCTTTCACCGTTAGAAAGCTACATTACCCCCGAGTAACATAGGCTATATTACTTAATTCCACGCGGACGAAGTCGCGCACTACAGCTAGTAAATAATATAAGTTTGTTAAATTATATTCTTAATTTTGGCCTCTTTTGTCGTTATAAACTTTTGAATGGAATCCTTTAAAGGAATTTTAATCTGTGACCGAGATTGTAATTGCATATTAGCAGGGGTTATTGGGCGGGTGTAATAAAGCGAGGCAAAGGCGTCATCCATCATGCCACAAACCCTATCGCGCTGCGGAATTTGTGCCTTAGCTTACACCATGTTTATTTAAACATCAATATTAAAGCTGCTACTAAATATAGACAAATATTATTTTAAAATATCACTCGGCCAATCAAAAAGCCGGCTACAAACGTTCAGTTTTGTAACTGTGCAGTTAAAATTTACATCAATTGGAACTGTACAGTCGAACTGTACAGTTCTCAAACTTGCCTGCACACGTCAGTTTTAACTGAGCAGGCGAACTGTACAATTAAAACAATACAGTAAAACCTAAGCGTCTGTAGCCGGCATAATAATAGTATTATAACTACAAAACAAAAGAAAGAGAAACTTTCAAATGATTAAATCGAGGAACATACTTCTTCGTTTAATAAACATTTTTTTTCGAAGCCAACAATACCTTGTACTTATAAATATGTAATATAACTTGTTATAAAGGTCAAAAGTTGCTCACACGGAGTACTTAATATCTCGACTAAACCTAACCTAAAATATTAAATCGTCTATGTAAAAAATCAAATCTCATTACCGCTAGGAAATATCGTTCTATTTGTCTCTATTCGATTTAAAATTGATTACACAAATGTACTGCACGGTCCGTTCCTTCCATTCAAGCGCGCCGCTCTTAGCTTCATCATAAATATTCATAAGTACAAGAGAATATAAACTCTAATACAAGGGAACAAAGTTTAAATAGTAATGCGGGTAATAAGCATAGTTTATCGGTGTAGAAGCGCACATCGAAAACGCACCAACCAGCCTATTTTTAAAATCGATGCGGCGACCGAAGTGGGCCGCGTGTATCTTGTTTTCAATTATGGAACAGTTATCGCGATTAATATGCGACGTTTAAAAGTTTTTATGTAACAAAATAACTGGTGAAATAAATCAAAAAGTTACAGCAAACTATTGACAAATAACTGGGGCTTCAATCCTTAAATGGGTTTAGTTTACGTATAACTTTTATGATGTAAATTAACGCTTGATTTCGTGTTCACTATTATCTTCTAGCAATAATGTTCGCAATCCTACATCCTACATCCTTACCTTTTAAATTATAGTAATCTGTTCGACTCAACACTGTTTCTATTTGTTTTTATTCGTAAAAGTGTTCACATAAAAAAGGGGTTATAAAAATCCTTTAACAGAAAGCGTCGAAGTAATACATGCGTAATAAAACGGGTTGCTTTTTAAAAAAGAATGTCTGTCTGGGAATATCGCGTGTATTGCGAAGAGAAGGCACCCTTCGTACTCAAAGTTACCTGTATTATCGAAAACGCGCGCTTTCTCCCGCCATCACGGCCGCCACGCGCGCGCTCGACCGTGCGTAATGTCGCTAAACTATAATCTGTTTTAGCTCTGTTTTCCTTTCCATTGACTGATTTACTTACGATTTCTATATTTGTGAATATATATTTATAGGCCGTTATTATAATAAAGACACCTCAAATATCTTAATAACGGTCACAGATGAAATCTGAAAAGGCAAAGCTTTTTAATCTATTCATCCTGTAAAACTGTAGATATAACATTGCAGAGTTAACGTTACATTATTAATGATTTCCGAAATCTAAATTTCATTCATTAAAAAATAAATACGCGAACGTACGCTAAGTAGAGAATCGTGTTTAATACATAACAGATGTTCATGGTGGGCCGACGCGTTGGTCGGGTTTGAAAATCGAAACGTAACAGCCAGCACGGGCGTATCGCGCGGACCGTTACAAGCTTATATCTACAGAGTTTAATGACTCACTGCACAATGCAACCAAGAATTTCGTTTAAAAGGATTTTTGTGGACCAAGGAACTCGTAAGATCCTGCCGCTGTTTAAAAAAACCTAACAGAACCGTCAGACAATTGTCTTCGTTTTTTGTCTGTGCAAAATGTTTCTAAACTCGCGGTCGCATTGTCTATGCTTTGTATAGTCTGTAATTTTTTTTAAATTACTTTTGTTTTATGTTTTACGATGTAATTATGTCTACATTTTGTATAAAATGTGTTTTAGATGATTAGTTTTAAAATGCATTCGTGTTCAATGAAAATATTGCTTTAAACAATTTTAATTTGTTTGTTTTTTGTTGTAAACCGGATTTAAGGTGGCGCACACTTGTTTCACTAAACGTCGGCATTATTCCGATTTAGGTTAAGACTGCGCTATGATGATGTAACACAATTTTTTTACCGAGCCTCTGATTTGACGAGAATTTTTAATATTTGTAGTCCATTTTCATGTTCAAAATAATTTTGTTACTAAGCAATAAGATATAAGATACCTAATTTGAAAATATGCTTTTTAAAAAAACTTTAGTTAATAAAATAACAGTCGAATTGCTAACTCAGAACCGTTAAGTGTTTACTAAAATAGTTCCTTAGTGTATAAAAAGAGAAAAAAACTGTTTAACTAATCATCAAACGACCCTGAGTGAGACAGATAGTCTAGTTTTCAAATCATATTTCTAGTCTAGCGTTTAAGTAAATATTAGTACGGGAAAAGAAGCCACAGAAGTAAAGTAGGTCCCCAGAACAACAGGGACCTCTCACGCGTTCAACAACCGAGCCTACTGATAAATACGAAGTTATGATTACCATTTCTTATTTTGCATTTAACGCGTTATGTAAACAGGAACGTGTTACATCTCGGCCTTAAAGTTGTTTCATTTTTTCTGTCATTCTGTGAAATTTGTAAGACAATTCTCAGTCCTAATAATAGACATAAAAGAATTATGTTAAAAGTTACTGTACCGTTAATATATCTCACAGACCGAGACTGAACCCAAATAAAATTAGTGCCCGCGGCAAGGTGAGATCTATTCACTATCATAATATCAAATCATTGGCAAATTAACTGTAAGACAGGAATTAAGTAAAAACTCAAGCATCTGAACGGTCATCTAGTGATTCAAAGATGGTCAACTACTAGTTTTTTGATGGTCAACTAATGAAACTGTAATAGCATCATTTATTTTATTTTATATTTTTATTCAACCATTGTTCAAGTGAAAATACTGGTTCATTCATTAAAAGACTAAAACAAAGCGTTTTTAAAAACAGTTATTTGTAATAAGATGGTAATTAAAATGGAACATTAAAAAAGAAAATTTTGAGTCCTAAGTGGTGAACTAAGTACTGGTACTATTACCTTATAACTTCAATTATTACTAGTATATATTATATTTTATTTTTAGACGTATATTATGCCACTGGCAATACTTAACCGATCATGTTTTTAATCTTAAAAACCTGTAACAGTTTTAAAACGAAGTCTGATTTCGTAATGTTTGTTATTATATTATTCAAACACGTCGGACAATTGCCGTGTCGTTTATCGCGGTTTATTTAACGTCGGAGGATTGTTGACTTGCGCTTATCGGGAGCGATAACGCAACAAAAAAAAATGGTCGGACGCCATTACTGGTTGCAACGATACTTGCTTTTTGATAGCTGGATAACTAAATGTTATTCAAAACTGACGATTATTTGGTAACATATTGTTCGTAAGAAACGGGATTCTTACCACGATTTAGCTGATTGAGCTCCCGATATTTCGGCACAGTTGCATGCGCCATGGTCACGGGCTGACCGTGGTAAGAAACCCGTTTCTTAGGAACAATATGTTAGTACAAATCACGAAAGTTTAAAGATTATTTGTGGTATTTAAATAAATAATTATTTTACAAACTTATACAGGCATACCTGGACAAGCGAGAAATATATATATGCGAATCATTCTATGGTCCCGAGGAGCTACCTCCATAAGCGAGGTAAACGGTTTAGAGAAAAACCTCTACTTATAAGCAAAACAAATAC
>QDHC01006236.1:108936-119961 GCA_013186455.1 Papilio dardanus tibullus
CGGTACAATTAGCTCTTAAGTTTCATCTTGATAAGGACTTACTTAGTTACCATGATTGATGAAATTAAAGTCCTAATTCAAACTGATATTTTATTACCAAACTTCCGAAGTATTTATAAGCATTTTTATATCCTCTCTTTTATACATAAATTGAATATTATCTCTCGTATAAAATCACTTAATATTAATACTAATTGAAGTTTGCCCGCACGCAAGTATAAATCTAGTAGACGACGACACATTATGGTAAGTTGCACGCAGCGCAGGGCGGCGCCTCGACGCTGCCGTACCGATCACTCGACTGATCAACCGACTGGTACGACAACTGATCGGATGACGGGTAACCTGCGGTATGAAATCAGATTCTTTGTGTACCTTGTCTTGTGAAATATTTGATGTTAATTTGTTCATAGCCTATACTAATACTATAAAGAGAAAGTTTGTATTTTTGTATGTATTGAAATAACTCAAGAACTACTGGGCGAATTTCAAAAATTCTTTCTCTATTAGAAAGGTACATTATCCCCGAATAACATAAGCTATACTATTTAACTCCACGTGGACGAATTCGAGCACATCAGCTAGTATTTAATATGATAAAGATTGAAGATTTAGTAGTTTGCATTGAATAGCTCCGAAACTATTAAACCGATTTGAAAAATTCTTTCACTATTAGGAATCTACATTACCTTCGAAAATTCCAAGGCAACAACCTGCACATATCGGCGAAGAAATTCAAAGATATGTATTCACGCAAAATACGCGCTAGTCGTGGAGTTGCGGAAAATGGAGCCCATCATGGGTCGAAACCTTTAATTTTCTTTTAAGTACGTTCGGCCGAACTCCCTGGAAACAGCTAGTCTTTTATAATAAAGCGAGTTTAATTTACAATACATTTTTATGATTAAGAAAATAGTAAAAAGTGAGTCGTGTAGTCAAATTACTTACAAAAGTTAAAATAATAACTATACATAGAAACAAAGCTGGCAACGAAAAGTCGACTTAAAATTCCCTCCGTCGATCTCATCCGATTAATATTAAATAAGGAACCCTTGATATTATAGTCGAGAAAGTTTTTACTTAACACCAGACGTTTAATATTTAGGAACTCATAGAAACATACTTCTTACTAATCATATCAATATGGCGTATTTTGGAAACATCTAATTTTAGTAAACATGGTGAAAAACAAATTGATCACCCTAATGTTAACGCCAACTTTCTTTCAGTTTATCGCAATACTAAGGACACTATTTTATTTTTAATAAAAGAATTACTAAATTAAACTTTATATCTATATCAATCTCAATACTAATATTATAAATAGAGAAACGTTGTATTTTTGTTTGTACTGAAATAACTCAAAAACTACTCGGCCGATTTAAAAAAAAATTACACCATTAGAAAGCTACATTATCTCCGAGTAACATAGGCTATATTATTATCCAAGCGGACGAAGTCGCGCACAACATCTAGTGAAAAATATTTATCATATCAACCTATATAAAAACCCATTAACAAATAATAATTTAACTAGTCGTATACAGTTAGAAATAACCATGCAATCTGTTGGTTTCCAATCATTGACTTTATAAGGGAATTCGCAGAAGGTCGCAGTGCGGGGCGGGGAGCGCTGTGGGCTGTAGGGCGGCGCCCTAGGGCGGAGGGGCGAGAGGGAGTGCGTACCTCGTAAACGTCAAAGGCTATCACTGTTTAAACAAAGCTGTAGAAGGCCTTAAAGGATACTCACTAAAAGACTTCAAATAAATGCTTACAATATTTAGATTTAATCGTACATTTTCATAGCAATTATTAAAGCAATAAATAATAAGTTTAAAATGTAAACCTACTTAATAGGATCATAATAATAAATTTAAGTCATTTTTCCCAAGAAACCATTTCTCAAATTGTTCCATTTGGGTATTTAACTGGATTTCCAAAAGGAGGAGGTTCTCAATTCGTCTGTAAGCTTTTCTAATTTATTCCAAAAATTCTTAAAATCAGATGAACCTTTTCGTCTCTCCTTAACCTATAAAAGTAGCATAATAATGTCAATTTCAAATTGGAACACGTAATTAAAGAATGACAAACTAGCTGTATAGATCAAAACAGGGGCATAGCTTATCCCAGATTCGCGCGACAAAATACGACGACCTTAGTAAATGAAGTTGCAATAATTCATTGCCGTGGCCGCGTGTGAAGAGCTCTCCTTACACTGGTCGACACAAGTCGCTCGATTTGTTGGATCCGTTAGTCGGGCACTCCCTTGCGGGTTAAACTTAATGCGTCCTCAAAAAAAAATATTTCTGTACTTTAAGTTATATTATTGCTGTTTTTGTAACTGGGGAATTGATACTTTAAGTGTCTTTTAGAGTTTGAACAAGTCCAATAATACTTAAACATCATCTTCATCATCACCACACCATATCGGCGCACCAGGTTATTGTCCTCTATACCAATCTTTCTTCCATTACCTTACCTTTCAAGCCATCCATGTCTTCCTAGTACCTCTACCGATCTTGGGGTATCAACAATCTTACCCAAAGCCAAATAGTAGTTAATACCGACCGGCCTACTTATATAGGAATGTTTTGTACTATTAGGTCTATTGACTGTATGGAATCGTTATTTTATCCCATTCTACAGAAAACACCCTAAGTAGCTTATAAAAAGAAAGCTTACAAACACAGTGACATATTTTATTTAAAAAAAGCAGTTTTAAAAAATCCAAATCCAAACGTGTTTACAATAAAAGCTGAAGTCTCATAAACATTATTTTAATATCTTAAGTAGCTGTAACACGGAGCGTATGAAAGTTATTTGGTGCATTTAACAAAACATTTGCTAAATGATCTCGGTGCAGTTTGCCGTGTTGCGAAGCTGTGCCGAGGGACAAAGAGAGCTCGGATAATTAAAAAGGAACTGCAATATATAGCCGACTATGAATAAAGCTAGGATACGTTGCTCGACTGATCTACGGATTTAATATAGAATTACATCCTGCTTGGATATTTCATTTGTAATTTAGACGTTTTTTAAATGTCCGTAAATAGTTTAATCGTTTACCTGATGACATAAACATCGTTTTTATTGCACCAGTTTTATAGACTATGTACAGAAATAAATAAAAGAAAAACGGCTTAAAATAAAGTGTAAAAATTGGGCAGTGTTGTATGTTCTTGTTTGTTAAGTATATCTAAGTACTTGTTTACAAGGAAACGCTTTAAAATGTCGCCAAATTGTTTTAGTACATTCATAGTTCACTCAGTACATGGAAATAAGCCTATTTGCGTCATATTCGCGGTACCTTCTATCGATTCGTGACAAAGTTTTTAGGAAATTAGATGAGGGGTTTTGCCTCGAAAAATGGACTACTTCGACCATTAATTTAACATAGCCATGCCAGGCTAGGATCTGGCAACCCAGGTACATGTTTAAAAACATGCGAAATTTATAAAATATAGCTTTTATTAGGAAAATCGATGCGGGTAGATTTTCATCAGTCCCGGCTCCCTTACTATGTTCCTTGTTACGTGTTTGTCTCATACTTCAGGTTGTTTAATAGGGGAAGAATTTTCTTATATCAGTGATTTTATTAACATAATGTTGTAATGTTATTCTTCACCTATTAACATAGTAAATATTTTTTTAAACGAGTACTCGCTTATAAAAAAGTTAACTTAATATCAAACTTTCATTAAATTGCCGTTTTTATCCTGAAAAATCAACATTTAAACTGATAGAAACAACTGAAACGAGATATAATATATTTGAGTATGAATTTTAATAATTAAACCAGAATTTTACTAAGCTAAAACAATTCTTAACTTGATAGTAATAAGGGTTGTTATCCTTTGAAGTAAACACCGAAAATACGGACCTTCAGTGCCACCCCTTCCTCCGCGTACCCCGCGTACCCCGCTTCCCCGGCATCGTTCTGAGAATTCATTTACAGCGAAATAGGTTTGATTATTGGATAGTACTCAGATTGCGTGTTGCTCCACAGACCTACTTCATATTAGCAATACACAATTATAGCAAACCAATATTATAACGATCATGCCTTTGTTCTTTTTTGGATAACGTTATCTGCTACTTATCGGTGCAATTTTATTCAAATAGGTGTTCTTACGGTCGATTTTTCAAACGCCACATAAATATTTAATCGTCTTACATTTACGCTTAAACTCTAAATTCTAGAGCGATATCGTTTAATTTTGACACCATTTAGATTTTAAGCGACACTTAAATTTGAGTGGCATTTGAACATTCGGTCGTTAGTACCACATTTTGGCGCCAATAATTTAGAATTCTTACAAACATATTGAAAATATTATCATGGTTTTCACGTAGATTTTAATAATAGAATTATGTTAATACGTGTATTTTTCTATAATAATATAAGTTTAATAATTCTAAATGTATTGATTTTTCTCCTTCCTTACGTTCCCCCTCCCCTGACGCCGCGCCGCACTGCACACTCCCTTTAGCGGGTGTAAACGGAAACCATAACTTTTTCCGTGTTGGAACGTTTAGTTCTAAGATATTTGTATTAGAGATTTTATTAACTTTAAATCAACAATCTTTAACAAAATATGAAACCTAAAAACTTGACATTCTATACTATTTTATTTATTTATGAGCTGGTATTCGCGACTTCGTCCGCGTGGAATTAAAAAAGCATATGTTACTCACAGATGTAGCTTTCTAATGGTGAGAGTTCTTAAAATCGGTCCAGTAGTTCTTGAGTTATATCAATATATACAAAAATACAAAGTTTTCCATCACAATTCTACTTTTGTCGAAATAAAATTTTAATGATGATGTTTTCTTAAATATATTATGATCCATAAGCTACGTAAAGGAATTTGCCTAAACAATAAGTACTACAAGAATCCTAATGGAATGCACAATAAACTGTACATTGAAGGAACTTACCCTTTTAGGTAAAATTATGTTATTTATAAGACCATTTCCCCCTTATTCCGGAAAAATGTATAAAGTACTGCGATACATAGACCAATAAGACTTCGATTACAAGATACTAGAGGACACTCGGAACTAAATAAGATAAACCAGGGTCTCATTGGACTAAAAAATGTATCTTTAGAAGTACCAGGAACAAGGGTGTTCTGTATTTTGGAATCAATTTTATGAATGTACTAGTAGCAAACGTAGAAAGTACAACAGTAATAATGCTGATTCTTGTTTTGAAATAAAGCGGTTTAAGTTTACTCCATTCAATAATTTTAATACGACCATTACTTGTTTGATTTAAATTGATAATAAATCACTTAATATAATTTCTTGTACTTGTTGATTGAACGAGCTATAACTTGGCAGTAAACGTTCCCTTTGATGGATTTATATGTTCCGAGAAGTTATGTTTCAACGCAGACCTTTAGCCTACATTCGCACGGACGCTTTTTTAACGTTAGCTTTGACATTTTTAAACGCGATTTAAAAACGATCGATTACGAATGCCAGGACAAAACGATTCTTTGGTTCACGCAGTGTTCAAAATGCAACATTGCGCGATAAATAAGCGTCGCATTTTGAAAGCGCTGCTGTATGAATAGAAAAGAAGATTATGCAGATACATGGAAAAATATTTATTCTACTTCAACGCTTTTTTAACGCGCGATATATAAGCGTTCGTGCAAATGTGAGCTTATAGTCTTAAGTTAACAATGTACCTTTAATAATAGTTTCAATCGTTAATGAAATATTGCTTATAACTTGTTAATAAAGCTTCATTCTTCGGTCGTGTGTAACGTGCAATTTGTATTGCTGTAATTTATATTTAGAATGAATTCTGGGGGGCTACCCAAAGTATATTGCGCTTGGCGATATCGCTGATGGAATCGACAAGAATGTATTACAATAACATTCGATAAGTCATGTGCTTGTCACGTGTGAGATATCGAAATTCATTGGCAGTTCGATTTGTAGCGCATGTACTTCGATTATCCCCCCTGTTTCGATACGAACAAAGGAGTTTTTCTCATTTCGTCTGCTGAGTGTGCGCTCTAGTCAGTATTAGTCATCTTCCACTAGAACCATTTTCTGGTAAGGAGGGGGGAGTCTTATAATGGGTAAGGAATTTTATTTTATATGGATAGAAAATATTATTTTCTTGATTGTACTCCCTACTGTCAAAATAACGGTAGCTGTTATGTAATATATTCGTTTTCTATTTTTAGTTTCAGACGTATTCATCCAGGGGTCATTTAACATGAATGTGGGTCAATTGACACCATATGCAGTAAAAAAATAAAAAGGCGTTATAAAAAGAAACGAGTTTCAATAATAATAATATATTTCGTTTCACAAAACTTGTATTTACATGATTCACTTAAAATATATTGATCTACAAACAACAATTCAAAAAAAAACATAAATACTATATAGGGTGTACTTTTATCGGTATTTGTTCCTTAGAACATTGGAAGCTGGGGTCTTTTGACCCACGAGGGTCAGTTACAAGCGCCAACACTTTATAAACAGTTGAATATTTTTAATACTTTTCTTAAATAACACTTGGGCTTATACTAACAAGGTTTGTTGGAATGCTTGCAGTTAAGGAAAGCCAATCAACGCATTTTGAACCATAATACTACGCAATAAGATATATTTTAACATGAGTAACTGTCAACAAATTATTTACAGAATTTGAACACTGTAATATCATAAAAATTGCTTCAGTCAAAAGTTGGTTCAAACATTTGCACAAACATTTGCCCCAACTTTGACTATTTCACTTCACTACTTAGTTAATTTTGCTTGGTGTTGATTTAGAAGAGCAAATCTTCATCACCTTCATCGAGCAAGTTAGCGATGTCGCCCACGTCTTTGCCTGCGCCTAACATAGCTTGCTTTGCCTGGAAAAAAAATATGGCTCTTAAAGTTACGCAAGCATTATAGGGATTGGAGGCATCATTGATTTGCTCATTTTTGATGACACGAGTTGGGATTCAAGTGTTGATTACGTAGCATAATACAGGAGATTAGATATTTGCTGACTTTTGATTACAAGATTCAAACATTAAAATAAATCTGCTTATTTAATATCTGACTGGCTCTATATCTTAACAACTAGGAAGCCAGTAGTCAGAAAACATAGAAAATAGTAAAAAAAAAAGGTAAATTGTGCTTTTAACTTTAACTTTCTGAAGGTATCAACCAAATATTGCCGCTGTTATGTAACGAAAATATAAATATTAGGTAAATATTTTTTTAAGGCAATAAAATGTTCTTCCTTTCTTTCTTTAAAATATGACAACACTTTTTTTATAAACCTACGGCTTCATTAGACCAGGTTCGCGATAAAAACGGAGATTTTACTTAGGTGGAAGGTCGTTTTTTGCGTGACATCGTTCTAATGAAGCCGCGGGGTAAGTGAAAAGATTGTAATTACTCACAGCTTCCGCTTTGTCCTTGATAATCTTCTTCTTGTCCTGTATCTTCTTCAGACGGTAGAACTCCTCGCGCTCCAGCTCGTCCAGCTCGGAGATGATGTAGGCCAGCGTGCGCTCAAGGCGGGGAATGATCACTAAATGATTAGATAAGCATCATGAAAAACTTGAATTAACATGAAAAACTCGAATTACCATGTAAAACTTGAATTTCATGAAAAACTTGAATTAACATGAAAAACTTAAATTAACATGAAAAACTCGAATTAACATGAAGGGCTTATTTTAAATGAAATCCTAAATATTGTAAACTATATACTTTAAAATATTTCACCATCAGCTATATGTCCCATTCTCTGAGCGTGGAGCCTACCAGTGTGACTAGGCCATAGTCAACCATGCTAGCCTATTGCTGTAAATCTAAGTTAGGTTCCCACGAAATTATTTTATAAGAAAAAATCTTGATTTTTCGGAACAAAAAACTACAAATAGTATAACAAGGTGTAAAAAAGGTTAAAGGTTTCAACCCATGATGACCAACAAGGTGTAATCATTTTTTAGTAAATAAAGTTAGGTTTGAAGTAATAGTAGGTGCTGTCCTTTTTATGGAAAAAACAGGTTGTAGAAATTTCATTAATTAAAAAAAAATACTTACCATGCTCGATAGCATTGACACGTCTATTGGTGATCTTGATAACTTCATCGAGGGTCACAAATGATGTCTGCAAGGAAGCGAGCTCCACCAGGAGCTTCACAGCGCTCTGGAAGTTCTTCTTCAGCTTGGACAGCTGCTGACCACCTCGGGCGAGACCCGCCAACTCATATGTATCTGAGCCATCTTGGTATGACTCGAAGATCGGGAGTGTGACACCTAAAATATTAAATTTTTATTATTACTAGCTTTATTTCAAAATTGAACATTAAAAACAAATATGTAATAAAAAAAAATAGTAATAAACCTCGGTGATAATGTAGGTTTCTAATGGTCAAAGAATTTGAAATTAGGTCAGTTGTTTTCTTGTTTTTTTTTGTAACAAATAATAGAAGATATTTTCTTCTTTACATTAGTATAGATAAGGCAAAGGTAACATTAATGTGTATAAATAAGATGTAAGCCGAAATTATGATTTTTTGCATTGAAATTATGATTCGATATACAGAGAATAAAAATAATAAACAGAATAAACTGTAACTTATTAAAAAAATTACAGTTTTTTTTTACATAATCTTCAACAACTATTTTCACTAATTGTTCATGTTCATCAACAAATTCATCAACAATCATCAACTATCAAATTTTTGTGCTGAAGTGTATCAATTTGAATGTTTATATATAAATAAATATTTACCAGCAACATTGTCCTTCTTAGACCGAATCTTAATCTGAGCTTTGGTGACATTCTGCAACACAACCTGGTTGAAGTCTCCTGTTGTGAACTTGGCTTCAGCGAGAGAGAATGCAGCTTCTTTCATTACCTCACCCATAAGGGTTTTAGTCTGAAAATAAAACAATTAAGGATTTTGACAGGCAAAAAACAACTTTTTCAATCGATTAATTATTTAAGAATTTTACGTCATTGATGTATAAAACATGCAAAAAACTGCGCAACTAGAAGACATAAAAAAGGACGTGATGGATTGACATAAGTTTTGGTTTTACGTACCTCAATAATTTTGCTCAAAATCATACGGAACCTAACTTGTAGAGCATCAGCCTTCTTTTTCAGGAGACCATGGCCTTTCTGTGCTCCAGCCAATCGGCCCTTCATTAACATTTGGGCACTAAAACCAGAAAATACATATTGCCATTTTTTTTGTTAGTGATTATACTTTGTAATATTGAAAGCAAATGAAAAACTTACCCCCGGGAAGGGAAAATAGCTAGTTTATCTTTTCCAGACATGGTGATTTAGTTAAATCTTAGCGTAAATCCTTTTTCAGGAATTTTACTCCCAATCCCAATCACCTGATGACAGAAAACGAATGTCGATAAAACTATTGTCTATGTTTAGTCTTGTGATCAGGCTCAGACTAAATCTTACAAACTTTTGGCCATTTCATATTTCAAGATATTTTTAAATGTTCATCCCGATCCCAAATGAACTGTTTAAAATGGACATATTAATATTATAAAAAAAAATATAGCGTGAACTTTCGTAATGATAAAGTTATAAAGGAATTTACCAAAAATGTCAAATGTCCATGGTTTTCAAATTGGTGTCAACTTCAATGTCAAAATGTCAATCGATTGTCAATTGTTGTTTTGTTTTGCTTTGGGACTTGTAAAAACAGAAAAATTGAATTTCAGGCAAACTTTTGCCTATATCCATGTAATTTTAGGAAAATTTTAAACTAAAATGAAAACCAACATATGTCGAATTTGCCTAGAAGATGGAGCTTTATATCCTATTTTTGAAAATGTTGAACTTAACATTCATTCAAAGATTACAACTTGTTTGCATGCTACCGTAAGTTTATACTATTTAATTTATCTTAATCATTTTCAAAACTTAAGTTACTTTCTATTCGTTTTCACATATTTTCAGATTGAAGACGTAGAAGGATATCCGCGTCAAATATGTAATAATTGCAATGAAACTTTAGATGTACTTTACAATTTCATAAATGTATTTTTAGAGAGTTGTAAGACATTAGAAAATAAGTTACTCGATATTAAAATAGAGAACGACGCAAATAGTCATTATGAATCAGATTTTGATACAGCAATTAATATTAAAGAGGAGGCTCCAGATCTTAATAATTTGGACGATAAAAAAACTTCAGAAATAACAACACGATCTAAGACCAGGAGTATTAAAAATAAAAGAAAAATAGTTGTAAAAAAGGTGTTAAGTACGAAAAAAACGAAAATAAAGTGTGATAGAGACAAAAGATATGCAGTAGCAAGTTCTATTTTAGAAGGTGAATTTACATGGAGCGGCGAAGAATGGTGGTAATATTATGCCTCATGTACTTTATATACAGATCTCCCGTAGCCTCAGAAATACTCTAAATATTATGTGTATCCTAATATTTTCCTAAGATAACAATTTAAATGTTTTCCATTTCAGTTTAAAAAATAACAAAGCACCAAAAAACTATCAAAATGAACAGAAAGCTGTTCAAGAAACTAAAAAAACAAATATAGTAAAAAAAAGAGGAATAAAAGAGAGGAAACCAGGTCCTAAACTATGTGATCTGTGCGGTGCAGTGTTTGATAAAGACAGTAAACTATCTGCACATAAGAAAAGGTTACATTTCAACACTCCAGTTAAATGTCCCCTCTGCTCACGGGCAGTGTCCTCGGAATATTATTTAAATATGCATATGGAAAGAAGACATAGAAATAATAGGAACATACAGTGCAACTCGTGCGATGCAAGATTTGCATACAATAAAGATTTAAAAAGGCACATGAATGCTGTTCATATGAAAAAAAGAAAAATAAATCAAATATTTACTTGTGATATGTGCGATAAGACTTATAAGTGTATACAGTCACTTACAATACATAAGCGATCTATTCATACAGGTATTTATCTATACAGGGTGTCCCGTAAGTCGACGCCAAAACTGAAACAGGTGATAGAGGAAGTCCTAAGAGACACCA
>QDHC01006236.1:125829-137363 GCA_013186455.1 Papilio dardanus tibullus
AGTTACGTGTCAGTCTGAGGAAAGCAACCTTCCAAAGTCTCCGTCAATGGAGGAGGAGACTTCTAAAATTCTCTTGAACAACATATTTCAAAATTGAGGTTTATACTTTAACGTAAAAAAGGTCCCATTTTTTCCAACTTTGGTAACTGATATCTCCCGAACCAACCGCAACCAAAACTCCATAGTCGGTGGTTATCTTCACCTGTATAGGGTACGTAAACAGAGAAACTTCCAAGTGTTATACTATAAGAGGTCTGGCGATCGGTACAGACGGACGGGGGTAATAGCAATTAAATTATTAAAATTTTCGTTACTTCAATTTTAGTGTTCTTTACTATTGTTATTGCGCCACAAAAAATCTCGTATCTTGTTTTTGTTTTGAAGTAATATTATCTTTATTAGTTTTCGTTATGAAGAAAACAATATGTTACATTGTTTTCAATACAACCTCAGTTATTATATAACTTTAACTTTAAAACACATTAACTTTTTAACGATCTTAAATTATGAAAGTATGAAAAATAGAAAAGAAAAATAACTCAAGGAAAAAACTGAAATTGTTGTCACAAGTCTTGAAGCTTAGATTAAGTTTTGCAAAATATTTGCGTAATTTAAAATACTTAAATACATTTTGTATTACAATTTGTCTATTCTTGGTAATAATAGTAAAACGGAGCTGCCGTTTCAATATTCTCCATCTTAGAAACTTTTGCCGTCCAAGCTTTCGAACTAATTTAATAACAGGAGTAAGTTTGTAGTAGGTCAGTTTAGAAAGTAACAACATTTAGGGCTACAAAAGTTCGCGCGAAAACTAGTTGAACTAGAAGGGATCTTATTTCTAACCCTAGGGCTTTATTAGACCGAGTTCGCGGAAAAAAAACGGAGATATTCCTTCAGCGTAAGGCTGTTTTTTGAGTGACATTTGGTAAATGAAGCCCAAGGCTAGATTATAACTTTCAGTCGAGATTGAATCAAGAAAGAAAAGTGTATGTAAATTTTTCACATAATTCTAAAAATGTCTTCCTGCACGTTTTATACATTTAGAAGATAAGTTTAAGAAAATAAGTTCTTTTTCAGTCATGATGGTTGTCTTAAAATGAAGGTTAATCCGATTAAAACGTAATCCCTGTGCGCAAGCGCATCCCGTTAATGCGGGCAGGTGGCAGAAACGTTTGCGGCCGAGATTGTGGGCTTGTGGGCTTCGAAGTTTGAAAACATTCAGTTGATAGGTGAATGCGTGCCGCGATACACGGGGCCGCTTTCCCGCCATCTAACGTCAAACTAACGCGCGATAGTCTATGGTTTTTAAAAAATAAATTGTGTTGTATACAAAAGTTTTTAATTATGTTTTGTTTTAAGTTATGTTAACGTGGAGAAATTAATTTTCTTTTGTCTGTAAAGGTAAGTTATGACTTGTTTATGTTATATTTAGCTACTCGGAGAACGTTCACTTTAAACTCTCACCGTGAAAAATATTACAGTTATTATAAATGTAATATTTAAAATAGATTTTTGTATAAAATATTGTTCAGTTTTTGAACGTTAATTAAATAATTTTAACGCTATTATAATGTTAGGTGCTGTAAATTGAAAAAACAGTTATACAGATCAGATTTACGCACAGCTTTTTATAATTATTTATTTAATGATTATGTGACCTTAATAAATTACATTCAGTGCAACTAAACGCTCAAACATACTTATGCTTGTTTGAAGCAGAGATGAACTGCTGTAGAAAGTAGCGTAATTTTTTGCATGTCACAAAGTTATAGTCTGAATGTTAACGTTACGGTTCATTATTTTTCTTTGTATAGATCATGTGCTTTTCGCAACGCTTCGTGTTTTCCTACTTTTTAAAAATCATTTTTTTAAATTAATGTTTTTTATTTTTAATTATCAATTTAAATGTTTTATTTTTAATTTGATTTGCTGTTCTGATTAATTCGTATTTGCTCCTACTTTTTATTTTAAACATACACACAAGTCCTACTATTTTTATTAAATTGTATGTATGTAACAGATTATTGTCACAAATTCTTAAAAATGTTTTCCTTTTGCATGTAATTATTTATTACAGTTAAACAAGTAGCTTTAATTAATAAGATTGTGAGAAAAAAGAATGGTTTTAAAATAAAACAATTGAAAATCGTGTACACTTTTGATTCCGTCGTCTTTAGGATTCAAGATAACAAAAAATCTTTGATAGTAATTACAGCAGAACGCCGCGGTCAGTACAATTTAGATTTATTATTTTTTCCTCACTAAAGCCTACCGAACTTGCCTTACTTTGTTACTCTGTAGTATTACGTATCTTGATATTCAATCAAATATACTACTTATTTTTTTTTGTTAGAATTGAACACTTAATACGATTATATTTAAGGAGAATTTTGTGAGCACTGCAATACTAAACGAAGGAAAATAAAGAGCATTGATGTTTTTTTATTGCCTTTTCTCTTTAACAAACTTACAGCTGAATCTTCAAAGGCCACTCAAATATGTAAGACTACCGAGACATACACAAAGACCCCACCGAATAATCAGTAATTGAAATGAATGGACTGTAAAATTATAAAATAACTTCGAAGCGATCGACTTTAATGTTTAGTACACGTAATAGAAGCTCAAGTCTACTCGTTCCGTTCCGACGGAGAGTCTAATGGCTCATAGTTTATTATTCAGAGACAAGATGCGGGAACAGGAAATATAGACAATTTTATAACCCGTGTTCTAAACGGCTATTTAAATTTTAAGACAGTTTTGAGAGACATTTATTTGACTTCCGTGACGGGAATAGTCGAATAGGTTTTCTACGTAAGTACGATGACCGTTGAAGCAAGCGTGACCGTGGACAGTCGTAATATAAAGTAGATTTTGTAGTAATGACACGGTGTATTAAACAAATATGTTTATTCGGTTAAAAGCTTATTTACTTCCCAGATAACGGTTATGCATTAAAATGCTATACGTGCGTCATAACATAAGACCCAAAGAGCGACTTATAACTACTGCGCAAACGAATTCGTTTGAATATGTACACATTATTCAAATTAAAAGTTGTAACCTTTGGAAGGATCGTCTTGATTTTTTAATTATAACACTGTAATGTCTTGAATTTTCTCAATTTCGGAACATTAATTGCTTTAAGTAAATTAGTGAGCGTTGAATTAAGGCTAATGTCTAATGTGTGAAGCAATCTTCGGAGCGGCACGAACCGATATCGGCTTGCAACAGATCCGGCGAGTGAGTTGCACCGGCCATTGTACCATTCAAACGAACCTGCCTTTTGTAGATTGTGGGGCTGCCAGAGTATACCCTACAATTAAAAAGATAAAGAACATCGGCTATAGGTACAAGATCCACCGACAATACAAAGTACCAGGAACACAGAGGATAAAGGGTACCTTGACTTGTATAACAGAAGAGGGCAAAGCACCAGATGTTTAATGACCACTGCCCGACATACACCAATATAATGTATCGCAGATTCGTTGCCTACTTTATAAGGACAGAGGATATAGGATATTTTCGTTATCTATCTATTCTTAATCCGGCGTATCCTCTTTCTAGCACTTTATCTTCACATGATTGGGGAAAATGAAGAAAGTATTAGGCCTCCGGCACATCACAGACCCGTAGATTACTCTACTTCCTTATTGTATATTTTTCCAGTCGAGATCCAAAAGAAAAGTCCTAAGTAAAACGTGGACATATTAAGCGTTACAAAATACTCGGGTGACACGTATTCTTGTTTGCTAAAACAATACATTCAAAGTAAAATAAACATTACGTATAAGGTAGGTCAAGTGACCACTAATCCTACGAGTATGTAACTATTACAATACCGTGTACCGAAAGTAATTTATGTAAAGTTACGAAAAGAGTGCTTTTTAGCATATTTTTGTAAACTATTTCTGCACAAAATATCTTTGTATAGAATTCTTTAACTCTTGTTTAAATGTATTTGTTATTCGAAGCAACGCAAAAGCTAATTTGAATATTTTACATAATTATTTTCTTACGTAATTATTGACGTATTTTTTAAAGTTTTATTCCAGCTCCTGGTACCGTATGTAATTAATATTAAACTTAAGAATCTTTGGTAAATAAGAATTTACGAAATTGATTACCAAAATTGCGTGGTATTTGTTCTTCTAAGTACACATCATTAGGGTACATAACACAGTAGTTGGCATATGACAGATTTATAAATGTTCGCACAAAATAACATTATTAATATTTGTACGTAAAATACTTTCTCGACAAGCAGCGAGGCGGCAACGCTTCGCTTCTTATAAATATTTAACAACTCTTACCGCAATGGTTTCTTTTATTCACAAATTAAGCACATTACGTACGTTTTTGCAATTAGTTGGAGGTCATTCAACTGTTGAATTATTTATGAGTTTACTTCTGTTCTCAATTTGCAGATTTAACTTGCAAATACATTATTAGTGAAGTAATAAGTTAGATGCTCTTCTTATTAGGTTCTAATTTTAAAACGTTCCTATTGTAGTATGAATTTAAGGAAAATGTTTAATATTAAATTACTGGCTTATCACAAACTCGAAGTATTCTTATCAATTATTACAGAAATTAATTTGCTTTCAATATACTATTAGAATTTAGTCATAAGACAAAACATTCTCCATAAAACGTCAATAAAATTACATATATAACAAATGCACTAATAAAATGTTTTTTTGAGTGTTACGTAATTCCGGTAGTTATTCACATTGCATAGCGAATTGCATTAACTTTATATTTGCAAACATCGACTCTTTGCGTCGGTTTTACCGTAACATAGGCTATCTTTTACTTTCCACTCCACATCTTGAATTTAAATCTCAAGTTACGTGATATTTCTGTTATTTGGAAAGCGATGTCACAACAAAAGTTTAAATTCTAATCTAATTTTATAGTTCGGTTTTACATAACCTTTTTGGTGTTAGCTGTTTTGTTCGAAGTCCGCCAACGCATATAAAGTTCCTCTGGTATCGCAGATGTCCATGGGCGTCGATGATCCCTCGGTGTTCCCGCAGCTCGTTTGCCCCCCTTTTTTATCATAAAAACGTTGATATATTAATTACCGAGTATTATCATTTTTCTCGGTGGAAATGTATAAAAAAGTTTGTGTGAATTTTACAATTTATGAAGATTCTGTAAACTGTTATTTTACGGTATTATGCTTTGTTTTCGTTCCCTAAGATACAAAAGAGAAAACTTCGTGGGGAGAGTCGCGTGGAATCGCCTATTGTATGGCGTCTTGAGGCAGCACGCGCTGTTACGGAACTCTTACTGATTTATAACTCGATTATAACGTATTATTATATAAATTACGTATCATCCAGAAGGACCGTAGCAATATGAAACCTAGTGAGGGAGGTGGCTTTACTTATAAAATGGAGTTTTTATTTTAATTTTATTTATCTTGCTACTTTATTAGAGTAGAATAAAGCAATTCGACAATAGATTGGACATGGACGATTATTATGTAGTTTCCCCTACCTTCAGTTTTATGCCTGGTGCTAATTCGGGACTAATTTTTTAAATAATAAAACCTATACTAGTGTAACATACAATTATACAAACGCTTTGATTTAGAAACCACATCGCGTTTGAATATGTTAAATACTTCCGATGTATCCAATGTATAAATTAAGTTATACAACTTCCTATAATATGTCTGTATAACTTAACTGTATACAATTAAATTAAGAAACTCATTCATTAGCATGCATAATATCTTACAGAAGCGTTGTGTACAAATTGGCGAAGCGAAAGGTAATTTCGCGATATTCAACATTTTTGTGACAAGGTCGTAAGAAAAGAGGACGAATATCTCATTTGAATTTTATTTCTATTGTTTTATTACTAGCATTTACGTGCTTTACCGCGGTATACGCTGACCTCAAAATTACTATTTTTTTCTTTCAAGACACGTCTCGTGTCTTCTAAATTAATACAAATTTGTATTGCATGTCTGGATACGACTTCTGAACAAAGGTGTCAGTTTAAAGATATTTTTATGAAGGTTGTGTGAATTCTTAAGATTTTGGAATAATTAAACATTACTACGTTCAGCAGTGTACGTCTATAGGCTGATGATGATGATGATGATGAAACATTACCAAGCTATACCTAGACATCGTCATCTACCTATTCAAATGTTTGTAACCGTTTGTGATATTCTGATGATCATTTTAGTAAAAAATGATCATAAAGTTTCTACCGTGACTAGCGCAGTACAATTCATTCTAAGTAGAACGAATCAACAATTCGTATTGTATCGAGGGAATTTCGATTGCTTCCCAGTGCCATATCTTCTCGCTGGAAGGCGTAACAAAAAGAAGACATTACGGGCGCGCTGGTGCATTTCCTAGTAGGAGCAAAATGATGCCGCGAGTACTAACGGTGCTCTATAAAGCACGGCACGGTGCCTTATAGTGCCGCACCGTGCTCGGTATGTAGGCATACCATAAACACATTGATGTATGGCTACGTGAATCAAATTGAGGGAATCTCGATTGACGCTGTGCTTAATAAAAATGGAAAGTATATACTCGTATTTTTTTAATTTCTTTCTCGCCAGTAGTAGTTTAGTATGTTGGACTTATGTAAGCTTAAAAGTATTAGCCCCTTCGTACACAAGGCTATCCAAATCTGCACAAAGAATAAAATCTCATCAGTGCAGTTTTGTTTACTTTAGGAATTAAATTGGAGCCTATGTCACTCTACTTATAAACTCTGTCTTGTAAAGCAACTAGTAATTCTTTATCGACTTACAACGTTCAGTAGTTACTGTATTTTCTCAATAAATAATTGTACAACAAGTTACAAGTAATATCTTGTTCGTGGATCATATAGCAACATACACATTGTAAGAGGGCGAGGAATGCGTTGCATGCAGCTTAATCGTACGCTTGCTCAGATTAGTTGCGGCCTGGTACATGCTAAGCTACGTCTTCACCAAGGTAACAAGGTTTTTATGGAATTTGTGGATAATTTATTTAAGATATATACTGCATTTGGAGGTTTAACATCTTTTACTTTAACTCTATGAGTTAATGTTTATGATAATTTGTATCACTTTTCGTAATTATGATGCGATTGTTCCTGGACATTACAATATAGAATAATTACATTCAGCAGTGGAGTTTTAAATTAATGTATGAGATCAAAGTTCTATAGTGATTAACATCAGCACAGTTTTACGAAATGACATAACTACATAGAAATTCAAATTAAAGTTCTAGCATAATAGCTCACTATGTAGTCCAAAGTAGATTCTCTTTTGTTTTTTTTTTGTATCAGGAATATTCAACAAGATGGTCACTATAATAACAAGAAGAACAATAAAGGTTCAGGTTGATCGCACTTGACTGTGAATAGGGTCTGCATAGGCCTTGTACTTCCGCGAGCTCCTCACGCGAGGGTCGATGAACTCCTCAATAATATACATTTCTTGCAATTTAACGTCTGTGAGAACACATATGGACAACTGCTACAATAGAATTACCTCCGTATCTTTATAACCTGTCATTCTGACATTTTATTATACTATTTGTACTGTGTAAATATTATTTTGTATCTTTATTTTATTCCTGGTGTCATAAAGTTTTTATGAAAGCGAATCATGCGGTTAATTCCTCCGATCGTGAAAATTATTTCTATGTACTAAGGACTTCTAAAGTAACTTACTTACTCCGATGGCGCAAGGACCCAAAGTAGGTCTTAGCCTCTACACAAGAGAGCGCCATCGTCGCCTGTCCTGAGCGGTCTCCAGCTTTTAGCTGAAGCAAGTCTAGCTGTCTAAAGTAACAGCTATGTTATTAAATATCTTAGTTACAGGGTCATAAATATTTAGTAAAATACTCATGAACAAAAGGCAAATATTTAACAGACTTATTCAATTTCCAAACTAAACAACAAACAAAATGTTTAAACTTAAACTAAATGGTGTGTTTGTACATTGGTACAATATGAGGACCGGTCTCCAAGACCTAACATTAGCTAGGGCTGCTAACGACAACGATATATTATTTTATTACATTTGCAAAAAGCACAAAAAAAATCTTTTTAAAATATAAATTGTATGTTGTTAAATTCTCATAACTTTCCAAAATCTTTCGTAACGTTAACGTGTAAAGAAGAGCCACATACTATGACCTGAATTTTGTCACGTTTGCTAGACCGTAGAAATAAATAATTCTAGTTAAAATATGATTATGCATAAGCACCCCCGTACATTAGCTTTTTTTTGATGGGCAATTTTTTGTATCTTGCCTCATTTCCTATGAGCTTGTATGGGAGTGCGCACATTGAGCAACTTTTAGTTGCCAGTGTGCGGACCCCAAGCAACTTTTTCTCGTCCGTCAAAAAGTTGCCAATCTGCGGTGGCTCTAACAGTTGATTAAAAAATGTTCAGAAGACATAATAACATAAAACATTTTTTAATTGCATCATAAGTGTAAAAAAGATTTGAATCGCCTAACATGCTTTTCTTTCAAGATTAGATCGATGATTTAGGGTAATTTAAAAACTGAGCACACTAGCGCCTGATGTTCGGAATTTTAATAACGGTCACATTCAATTTACATGTCACTGGCGTGTTGTAACTAATGTTGTCCCTATTTGATAACGATCAATGGCTACCGTCTTTGGTGCTGCTTCTGTTTTTGTGTGGCACACGTCTCAATATAGTGAAACCTCGATAAGCGAAAAATTTCTATAAGCTAGTAATTCTCTGGTCCCGACGAGTTACCTCCATAAGCGAGAAACTCTGAACAGAGAGAAACTTCTACAAACGAGACAAATATCGCGGTCCCTTATCCAGGTTTGACTGTATATTGAAGAAACTCTTCTCCGGAACCACTAGACATTAAAAGCTATAAAATTTTCTACTATGTTATGTTCTATGTTCTGTTAGTTTTGATATTACTTAATAATATGTGAACATAATGACAAATAGTTATATAATATGTTGTTTGAAACAATGTCGTTTATAAGTATAACAACTTTGGTATTTAGAGTTTAGCACACCCCTACTAGTATCAAATTAGTGTCGGCCATGATCTTGCAGTAACGGTACCAAGTACCAGGGCCGCCCTAGGGTATAGACCGATTCAAACTTAATGAACGCTCGCCATTTAACATAAAACACTTCGTAACATAATTCTAGACATCTAGTACCGTATAGTAAGGCAGGTAAGCATTGTTTATTACAGTAGTTTTGCTCACCTCCTCCTGAGTAGTCTTGGGCTTTTTTTTAACGTCAGGAAATGCGTTTATGCACCCCTACGCCGGGCAGTGCAATGGCGAACTAAGTGTGGGACTCGCTGGCCACAGAAGGTGACCAGAACACCCACTAAAACCTGACCGCCCTCAAACGCATTACGTCGGGACCGCGGGCACCTGTCGGTTTCGTCTGCGGCAAAGTAGTCTTGGGCTCGGTAACCTTTGAGCTGCCGTATAGTTTGTATGTGACTGTACCAGTAGTTGCGGAGTCTATCATTGCTACAGTTAGCCACAGCCGCCCTTCACCCGGCCACTTACAATGCCGTTACAATCTGACATAACCTCAACAGTAACGTTAAACTGTTTCTACTAACTACCAACGTAATGATGTGAAGATGCACTTATGATACCTTGGTAATGTTAGTTGACTTCCTATTAATAGTAGACATACTTATATTAACGGTAAACTTACTTCGTAAGAAATATAGTTCTTCTTCAATTCTATCTGCCACCATCGATACACTTTTCTAAATATAATCTACATATTTTATTGAGTTACTTGAACATTTTTTATAATCCTAAACCTATAGCTTCATTAGACGGAGTTCGCGATAAAAATGAGATTTTGCTTCGGTGTAAAACTGCTTTCTGCGTGACATGCGTCCAATGAAGCTGTACGATAATACACCCAACATAAAGAAGATGTACTAACATTGCTTCAGCATAAAATCAACCTTGAACTAATCGGCTACACCGTCTCCATATTTGGTACTTGTGGAAGTAACTAGTTAGAACTAGGATAACCTAGTGCTACTATTAAACTATTTCCTTACAAACGAGAGGCGGGCAAGCGATGCTAATTCTAGTGTTGGGCTAATGGTGTACCGCTCCAAGGAATCTTACCGTTATAACGTGCGACGGGATGCTATGCTTTACATTATACTGTTATGGAACTGACTTTATAATAATTGCAATAATTGCATTAATAATTTATAATAATATTGTTCAAATCCCGCCATGTACCAATGTGTTTTTCGATTAACCTATGTACATATTTACCCGACACTCTTACTGTGAAGGAAAACATCGTGATGCAACCTGCACATATCGACGAAGAAACTCAGATATGTGTGAAGTCACGCAAAATAAGCGCTTGTCAGGGAAATGGATCACCATCATGGGTCGAACTCATAATAATTGCAATAAATTAAACAAAAATCTAGTCAGATCAGTCCAAAAGAACATGCACTTAAATTGAGGTTGCTAAAGTTAAAAGAAAGTGTAAGAAAGCGTGAATATTTTTGGTTAAAAACGAATTTGTAAAACCTTTTAGTATGTGTTGTTCTTCACTTTTGTTGCTTTCTTTCTTTTACCATTATCATATAAACCAATTATTTTTACGGCCAAAACGCAAAGGTAACAAACCTTCATTATATCCTGAGTCTATTAAACTACTATCACTTGCTCATCATCGTATAATAAATCTAATCTTAGAAACTCCAACGTCATTATAACATCTCTCTCACTATCGTAATTTCAACAAAGAAGCTGTAAATCACATTAAATAGTCCACCATTACAGCCTATCTTATCTAACGGTACGAGCGACCTAATTCAGGGCCTGACATTACATCACGGACCTTACGTGACAGACGTCATACAAAACAACATAATATTACAATCTTGTATATCTCTTCTTCCGGAGGTATAAGGTCTATTTTATCATGATTCGTATTGAATAGCCTGTATATCAAGTTTGTTAACAACAAAGGCCATAGCAAAGTCATCGCTCTACGCCGCGGTCACGGTCACATAACGGTCTGAAGTGCCCTAGTTAAAGGGTCCATCGATCTTTACTCGTATTTTATCAAATTTATATATAACATTGAAAGGAAATAAGTAATACAAAATATTGGAGCGTCGGTGGTTCAGGGGTTTAGCTCTTGACTTGTAAACTGCAGGTCCCGAGTTTGAATCCCGCCATATACCAAAGTGTTTTTAGAACTTCGATTTTCATATGTACATATTTACCCGACGTTCTTAGGTGAAGGAAAACATCGTGATACCTGCACATATCGGCGAAGAAATAAAAAGATATTTGTATTCACGTAAAATACGCGCTAGTCGTGGAGTGAAGGAAAATGGAGCCCATCATGGGTCGAACCTTTAACCTTTTTTTTTACAAAATATTGCAGTGAAAATGGACGCAACACTTTTCAATAACCATAATTGATGTGTTTTTGTTTTATATTTTATTCTTAACGACTAGTTACTATTTAAGTACTTCTTAAGTAAGGG
>QDHC01006236.1:137397-149382 GCA_013186455.1 Papilio dardanus tibullus
AGTAGTAAATCCTTTGTTCGGATAAATGCTACTTGCTACCCGACTAAAATACTATCCTGGTGCGAACAAGGCTTGATTCTTCAATAGCTAAAACAAATAAAATTTGGTTCTACAATCGCAAATCCATATGATCCAGTTTGTTTGCACTTCCTCGACTTTCACGAAACCAAAAGCCGCAGTTCTTTGGGTCACAGGCACAAGGGGTCGGCGCGCGGAAATACTGCCAATCGCTCCTGCTCCACATTCTTTACCCCCACATTGTAATTTGAACTCTATTACAAAGTAATAAAGGTGGTCTAGCTGAAGTCTGTGGCAGTTGGCACTAGACGTGTTTATTACGTGACAGGACTGCGACAGTCACAATTATGGTGACTAGCGGGACTCGGGACCGTTTCTCGTCGTGTGAATCGATTTTATTATGTCTTGAGTGAGAAAATAAAAGTCTAATGCGCAACCAAAGAAACAATATCATTAACTTCGACTTCACGACTTCTAACCATCATGAATAGTTGGTACTATTGGATTAAAAACACCTTGATTCGGTAAAAAGGTTATCCCTGAAAATGTTTGTGCAGATAGTCTCCATAATCGTATGAGTATTTATGAAATGTGAAACTGAAATAAACTATGACTGCCCCAAAGTCTTCATACTTACACAGAATTTTTATACTTACTGGTATGTAGGTGCAGCTGGTTCTAGTCAATAGGTAAAAGTTAAAACACCTAGTTTACTTTCCTTACTGTCATCGCTTAAAATCTTAACATACGTAAGAAGTATGCACATTGCACATAGAGAGGATCCAAGGCCTTAGAATTAGATAACAATCAAGGGAGAGGCTGCGAGAGTGTGAAAGTCTTCCGACTCACATGTCATCCGCGAATTGAATCACTGTCGCTAGGGACACCATCACCTACGTAAATATTATAATAATTTGGTTACAAAATGTCTTATATAAAATTGCTAAAGATATCAAATCACACTGAAATATTCTACGATATTTCTCTATCTTCAATGTCCAATGGTAAACATACAACATATTTGAAGATAAAAAATACAACTGAAATTCAATTTCTTACCTTGACTAGGCTTACATGTATGTCAAGTCTTTAATTTAGCTCAACCAGTTAGAATATATTTGGTTGGCAATAAAAAATAGGCAACCCTATAAGGTTAAAGGTTCAGCCCATGATGGGCTCTATTTTCCGCAACTCCACGACTAGCGCGTATTTTACGTGAATACACATATCTTTAAATTTCTTCGCCGATATAGGCAACCCTAGCGACCAGACGATGCAACTCGACACCTCGTGAGTTGCACGACTCTGTACGGTGAAGGGATTGTAATTTGTATGCACGTATCGAGTGAGAAGATTGAGTAAACGAAGAAAGTGTTCCATTAATTATGTTATTATTTGATAAACATGGGACTACAGTAATTGCGAATGACTTAATGTAGCTAGCCACTGGCATGCTGCTTATTCTAATGTTCATTTGGAAACAACTCATCAAATGCTTTGAGCGAAACTTCTTTATAGGTTTACAAGTTCGTCTTGAAGAATCAATAATGGAAGCAGTGGCGGATTAAAGGTCCAGAGCGCCCTAGGCAATCACTTTTTCCGCGCCTTTGTACAGGCGTGTATGTTTACGAGTGTATCGATGCTTGCCCAATGTAATCTCTTATAGATTTAAATTATTGATCAGCGTTTAGTTCTTAATCGTCGATATGTTATTTTCTCCATTCGTTTAAAAACTCTGAGCTCGTGCGCCCTTTGGAATGCACGAGCCTAGTTTGCCTTAGGGATAATCCGCCTCTGGCTGGACTCTCATCCAATGCCATAGCACGTAACATATTCTGCATCATTGGTAACCGTTTTATTGCATACATTTTTCTATAAAGGTGGTTCCACACAACCCTAGCAAATCCAAGTTACCGGAGTAATACCGCTGCGTTGAGTCCCGTGTGAACACGCTTGAATGCCGACGTACTTAATAAAACGCATTCACATATCGAAATCAACAAAGGCAAGGCGAAAGTGCCATTATGTTGGTCCTCATAATACTCGGTATGAAAAGGACCGCGTCGAACGCTTTTGGAAGCTTTGGAAGCGAGTATGCATTTTTTGCAATGTGTGAAGCGACGAATATGCACTTTTTTCACCGTCGATTCTAGTAATTATAAAATGGAAAGAGGGAGAAATAAAAAAGATAAAAGGAAAAGATATGGTAAGAAGAAAAAGTGAGTCATATCAAATAAGCTGTTATCCAACAAAACTCTTGCAACTGTCTAGAAATTATGGTACCTAAAATAAACACACTCATAATTATTTAACTATATACAGGATATACACGCATAATGACTAATTATTTGAGATAGGGTTATCTTTCGACCTCAGATATTAATAATTTTAACAACATTCAAATAAACGATATATTAATTTGTCAACAATCCTATTGCGAAGACCTTTGCACTTTGGCTTTAAAGATAAAGCACATTTTACACATTAAAAGATTATTAAATTTGTAATAAATCTTGTTTCCCGGTTGTAGACGTGTATTACAAGTGCTAACGGAACCCACCTAACTGTTTTTAGAGGCTATGCGACGCGTACCACTTCCTCGGATAATGAGTTCACTACGTTAACGTTTACAGATTTACCCGCCCAATAAGGTCACTAGAATTTAATTAATTATGTAATTAACTGTAATATACTTTATTTATTTAAAACGGCTAAATACTCACGTGTAATTTTCGGTGAACGGTACTGACTATTTTCGAACTCTTCGGGAGTCCATCATCAGGGCGAGTGCTTATATTTCGGTGGTCGCGGTCGCGGCGGTCAATGCGAGACGCGAACGTATAATAATGTCTTACGAAAGTTTTAACAATTTAACTGTAATATAGTACTTCAATATAACATGAAATACAATTCATAGTTTAAAAATGAAATGATGTGAGATCAACTAAGTAACTATAGTTATCATATTGTTTGTAAGAAACGGGATTCTTAGCACTACACGGTTAAGCTGTTTGATCTTCGCATATTTTGTGGTTAGAATCCCGTTTCTCACAAACAATTTGTTAGTAAAAATTACGATAGTTTAAATTCGTACGTGTAAACGTCATCATCATAATCATCCCAACGCAGTCTACTACGTCTATAACATCTTATAGTAAAATGTGCGTATCAAATCTTACAACGACACGACTCCTGTCCGTTCTGTATTATTGCAAACTGTAACAGACTTTTCTAAGTAGAAGCTAGATTTTTAACTTTAGTTCCAAAACACGTCAGTCAACATGTCCATGTTACATGTGAACTTATCAGAACTTAACAATAGCTATTGTAATGACGTCTCGGGAATCACATCGTAACTTTCCTTGTCATCTTCATAAAAAATCATTGCAATTCCTCTTGGAAACTAAAAGGTGAAACTCTACAATTACGATCGCGTTTGTAAAAGAAACCTTGAATATTCAAGAAGGAAAGAAAACAATGTTCAAGCATTTTCTTTACACCAAAGTGGCATTAAATTCAAAAGCTAAGATAATTAAAAAAAAGTAGGCACTTAAAATACAACTATAAAATATAATTCTAGAGTCCAATAACCTGTGGATAAAAGCTTTTACACTTCATAATAAAAGCCAAAGGATTACGGTCGATAATTAAATTAAAACTTGACGACCGGCTCGCAATTAAATAATAGACTCACCAGAGCACTATTAAATAGTATAATTACTAAGGAAGCAATACTAGTTTTATTAATTATGTAAATTACATATCCGTTACTATTGTTAATTTTATTTTAGAACCGATATTAAATATTTTCTATGGCCCTAGGGTTATTTGTTTGCAAGTATACTTAAGTTAATTAAGGGAAAATATAAAACAACCATAAAAAAAACAAATTTTGCTTCTAATATATATATTTTTTGGAGTTTAAATTTATTATTCTTCATTCGTTTTGCCTGATATAAAATTTTTACATGATTTTAAAAAATATTCTTGCAATTATTGCCTATTGCTTCTTTCTCCATCATCGAATCTTGTGAAAAGTCGCTAAAATATGACTGTTTCCGTAGCTTTGTGACGACACAAATTATATATTGTATAGATTTCTGACCTTAATCGTTATTATTATAATCCACTCTCAGATCTGAACCATCGACTAAAATGATAAATCGTAAAGGGTAAACTTGACTCTACAACTTTCTCTTAGTACATTTGAATGTTATAAATGCATTTAATATACCTGACCTACGGTAAAATTGCTTGGACTCTAACAAGCAAGATCTGAAAGTAAGCCTCACGTGATAAATTGTTGGTTTTTAGACAGAGGTTTATCTCATAATGATAAATTATTATTTACAATAATTCAATAGATCCTAGATGCAAGTTTACAAAGACATCTACATATTTTAGTAATAATATATTTGAAAGGATAGTAAACATAACCTGCACATATAGGCGAAGAATTTCAAAGATATACACGTATTCACGCAAAATACGCGCTAGTCGTGAAGTTGTGGAAAATGGAGCCCATCATGGGTCAAACCTTACATTACCATAAGGATAGTAAACTTAAAAAATACATTATTAATACGTATTTAATCATTAGTATAATTATTCTTAATTAAAAAAAAATTGACTCAGTCTGACTATCGTTCCCATAATAACTTTACACTCCCTTTCAATCGATTTAGGATTATCACGGTCTATTCATTTATTGGTATCTGTATTTCGGTTACTAGACCACCTATCTATAGTTTTAATCTTATCTGTGCCGTAAAGCCGAAACGGATGAGTTTTTTTAATCAACCAAATCAAAGCACACGCAACAAGATGGAATGGACTTTCACTATTTTTTATAAAATGATTTTAAAAAACATTAATTGATTTCCGAATGTTAATTTTGTTTTTATTGTAATAATTAAATACAGTTACATTAAATGTATGTCAATATTATTTTAAGGTCATGATAATTAATAAAAAAAGATAACGCATCCGCTTAGAGAACATAGAGTTATCGATCGATAACATATTTTATTACTTCCTAAAGTAACCGCGGGTTTCCATTGCCTAATTTGTCGTCCAGATCGAGTTATCTACCGTCATTACAGTCGTCGTTCCCTTGATCATGTTGAATATTCTCTTTGAAAAACAGAGAAACCTTTTTCTTGTCTTTCAACAGTGGAAACCCTTACTAAAGCTTATGTTAGCGATTTACGGGATTCTCTACTATGCCATTCGTTATGTCATATGCCGCTGCAGGGCCACATGCTCAGCAATCCTTTCGCACGTGTCTGCGTCTGCCGTTTACAGTATCCACCAATTAAGAGCAATTTGCGATTGCGTAACTCTTTATAACTGTTTTTATATCAAGAAGTTCCTACATTTTGTTATAGTGTTTTCTGTTTTATACTTAGTTTTTCTTGCATTTATTGTTGTAATAATTTCTTAGGAAAGAAAGCAAACTCACGTCCGAGCTTATTGTTCAATTGATTTTAATTAGAACATCCGACATTGCGGTTGGAGAAATCTGTCAATTGCTTGAGAAAGAAGCATAACAAAACAATGTATTTTTCACACATGAGACAATCGAAAACAATTGCTGATATCTTAGGATTATTACGGAAAAACTTTTTGTTTATTATGATACAAAAATTATCAGCTTATTAATTTCACATTGATCTTCCATATAAAATAATTTAAACCATGTGCGTCATAAATATAATCACAATAACTTGTTAAAAAATTAGATACTGTAGGAACTAAAGACCTAGATTTTACAAAGGTCTCTTTTGTCCGAATATAAACTCTTTAATTGTCTTACAATGTAACGCTAATCGAAGTGGAATATCAGAGATTGTTAACATGAAACGAAACCACATACAACGGTAAAAGAGTGGTAAAGTGGACTTATTGTTACATACTCTGCTATTTGGTAAAGAATAACGGTCCAAATTTTTCTAAACCATATTTTATTAAGAGGAAAATGGGCTACAATAAGAAAAATAATTAATATATATTCCCCAAGTCATTCCCATGAAATCTATACTTAATATTATAAAGAGAGAAACTTTGCATTTTTGTTTGTATTGAAATAACTCAAGTACTACTGGGTCGATTTCAAAAAATCTTTCACCATTAGAAAGCTACATTATCCCCGGGTAACATAGGCTATATTATTTAATTACACGCATACGAAGTCGCGCACAACAGCTAGTAATTCATAAAATCTGCAACATTGAAAATGATGAAGCAGTAATTGTAGTAACCAAACGCAATATAATTTCTAGGAGGTTCAAACTCAGTTAAAATGTATGAAATAGAGTGCGCAACATCAAAAACTAATTTTCTATTATTTGCCGCCATTTCAATCTTGCTGACCGCGAGATTAACCACAACGACTACGTGCTGAAGTTTTGTTGCTTAAATAAAACTTAGAGATGTGATTCATCGACATATCTATGAATCTTCATGATTTTATACTTTTTAAATAACCAAACGCGTTATTCAGACTAAGTTATAGTTATTCAACTTTATATAGATTATAGACCAATATCTCTCTATTTGAAGGTCCAAATAAAGAAGGAAAGACGACTTATTTTACGCTTGTAACTAAATATAAAACTATGAATGGATACATCGTTTTTTGAATGACTTACTGCTCCACCTAGAAATCTTTAACGAAACTAACTGAAATAAGTCTTACTCTAGGTTTCATTAGACCGATGTCACGCAAAAAACGGCTTTACGCCGAAGCAAAAACTCCTTATTTACCGCGAACTCCGTCCAATGAAGCACAAGGGTAAGAGTTATTTCAATTGGTTTCCTTAAAAATTCCAGGTAAGAGCAGTAAGTCATTAAAAAAACTATGTATCCATTGTTTTATTTATTTAAATATCTTTTATTTATATTCCAGGGCCCGTGGCTATGTGGTGGGCGGTGGTTATACTGATAGCGGCGGCGAGCGTGCAGGCGGCTAACAAAGTCGTCGACGTGGCGACCACTTGTGACAAAAGCTCGATAGCCGTTCACATAACCATGGACCAGCCGTTCAAAGGACTCGTCTTCAGTAAAGACTTCTCGAGGGAGTGTCGAACACAAGGTATAGCTACGCATTATGACTCTCTCTTGGCTATATTTCCAAAGACAAAACTTTCTAATTTATAAAAAAATGTATAAAGTACTGTAAATCAATATGTTGTCGATTATACGATACTGGAGGACACTCGGAACTAAATAAGATAACCAGGGGTCTCATTGGACCAAATTATGTATCATAAGAAGTGCCAGGATGTTGTGTTTTTTGGAATAAATTTTATGAATGTACCAGTACCAAACGTAGAAAGTAAAACAGTAATAACGCTGATTCTCGTTTCGGAGTAAAGCGGTATAAAACAATGATACGAAAATAAATCGCAAACTCTTTCAGGAAAATTACAGAACACAGTGTCATTAAATCTACCGTCCAACGCATGCGGTGTTCGTACATCTACTATCAACTCGACGGTAGAAGAGCCTGATGATAATGAAGATCTATACTACACGGTGGAGCTGGTCATACAAATGGACCGCCAGCTACAGCAGTCCTCCGACCAAGAGCTAATGGTGAGGTGAGTGCAGTTAAAATAATTTTATTGCGCTTACGTGCATTTGCTATTAAAATTTCAACAGGTGCTTTATAAAATTCAAGTACATAGCTTATCTTCTGATATATTCCAGGTGCAAGCTACAGCCCCGTGCCGTCAGGATCCACAGTTCAGCACTAGAGGGCGTTATCAGCACCAAGCTACGAGAGATGTCAGGACAAGAAGCTAAGCGAGTTAGGTAAATATTAGTTATTAAGATATTTATGTGGCTTACATCATATCCACTTTAAGATTCGTTAACATCCTAACACAATTTAACATTTAATACGTTTTAACTTATTGACAGGACGGGTCGCAATCGTCAAGGCTTCAACCCGGCGGAGGCGGAGCAGCGACAGCAGCTGGTGCAGGCAGCACGTGCCTGGATGGAGCTGGCGCCCACTGCCGCCGCCGCTGAGCCTGCATCCGTGGAAGTCGGCCAGCCAACGCGTCTCCTCATACAGTGTACTTTGCCTGGTGAGTAGAACACTCCGTGAATAGGTTCTAGAAATTGTAACCGCTTGGAATCTGTCTCTTTTAATTAGCTAAAGATGTAAGTAAACCAGTTTATTTAACTTTGTGTTTTTGCAATTTACAGTAGGCGTGGGACTACGAGTAACCAACTGCGTCGCACACGACGGTCTCGGTGAAGCGTCGCAGAAGCTTCTAGACGACGCCGGCTGCCCCATAGATGAGACCATCTTCAGCAGTCCCACGCTGCACGAGCACAAGCACCGAGGCCCAGAAGTCGACATCTCAGACTTAAAACCGGTCGACCCTCAGCAGAATATTGAAGAATCAACAAAGATAAAGCAGTTAAAGAACGACCCAGACTACGCTTTTAAGAATATAATGACGTACCAACATGCTATAGTAACCTTCGCAGCATTCAAGTTTCCTGACAGAGCGAAGTTACATTTAACCTGTGGCGTAGAACTATGCAAAGCAAACTGCCCGAAGATAGACTGTAAAGCTTTGAGAAGACCGCAGCAGACTAGAGATGGGCTACTCAGAAAGGCAAGGTTAGACAAAGACGCAAGAGGATTGGTTATAGATAGACTAGAGGTGTACAATAGCATAGAAGTACTTGCACCAAATATTGAGCTCGAGGACGAAGCGTCAATTAGAGGTATGTTTGTAAAATAGACTTGCTTATTAATGTCCTTGTTCCTAAAATTAATCAAAAAAATGGTTTCATTACAGGATCCAGAAGAATAGACGGCGACAAGGATGAATTCGTTCGTGGATTTTCACCAGGAGACAAAACGATATGCTTATCACCTGGAAAAATGGCTCTTGCGTTTTGTGTGTTAGGGATCATTTTCCTTTGCGCTATAGCTGTCGCATTCGCATCGTTAGTTCGAGCGAGAAGAAGAATGGTTCGAGAACCGCTGCATACGTCCCTCTCATTCTATACCGGCAGCAAGAGTTTATTCTCCTCTAGTGAGAGTTCCACTTCTGGTCTAAGTGGGAGCAAACTATTACTCACTGATAGTCCTTACTTAGATCACCATTCATCTTCTAGCAATAACTGGCCATATGCGAGAGCGTTTTGAGCAAGTTTTATCATTTCCCAGGGAAAAAGTAGATGATTGAAGAGTACCATTTCTAGGTGGCCAATAACTGTTTTTCACAAAATCTCTTTCCCTATACAAAAGCCTACTGAGTGAAAATTTTAGTTTAAATCGACAACATACAAGATGAGGCTATGCAATCCATGACGTTCTTAAATTAAATAGTCGCCCAAATAAAATTTGAGATCATTTTAGTAATGTAGATCATACTTAATTTATATTCTACATTTTTAGCAAATTTCTTTACCATTTTAGTACTTTATAACATTGGTGCTCTTGAGATGAAATTATTTCTAATGTAAGGTAATTTAAATGGAATTTTCGGGGAAGATTGTCCGATTGATATAACTGCAATGATGTTTAGTTCATAGTTTAATTTATTTTTATTATCTTACTAAATGCTTGAGGTGGTGCTTTTGATGAATTTGAAATTTCATAAGAATTAAACCGATTCTTATGTATTTATGATGGTTTTAGAGATATTAAAGAATGTATTAGGTAATGTAGATTAATTTGTTTGGCGGTATGTTATCACAAAATAAATTATATTAAAATTTTCGGAGAAAGTCGTTGTTTTAAATGTGTAATCTTTTTTGTTAATTATTTGTAGACCTAAGGCTTCATTAGACCGATGCCACGCAAAAAATGTTCTTACGCCGAAGCAAAATCTCAATTAATTGCGCCAACTCGGTCTAATGAAGCCGTAGCACAACGAAATGCGGCAAGGAACAGGAATAGGATATACATAGCTATATTTTCTTTAAAAAGAACTAATTTATGTGGTAACATATTCGACATGATATTTTAATTAAAGGTATAGTAAGTGCTAGTTAAAATTGGTGGCGGTTGAGCTTGAATTGAATAATAATTTACGTCATTAGCGCTACCTCGAAACAAGATTTAAGTTATAAGTATACTCTTTTTATGAGTATGTAAGATTAAAGATCAAATTGTTTAATATTTTTGTATGAATCATGTATTGTGATAAAAATTTAAATGTAAGTACAATAAATCTTTTTGTTTAAATTTTTTAATAAACAAATTACAACATGACTTGTTTTTTCATTATTTTATAAATAATATTCATGAGAGTAGTGTGTTAAAAATGGACGGTACTCGAAGAATTTTACGACCTTGTATCACAAAACGTTAGTTATTTTGATTTATCCTACAAAATATTTATTGAAGTGTACATGACGCAAAATTTCGGTAAGACATAGCTATTATTACTAATTTTCCTTGTTTAGTTATTTATTGAATGAATGACACAATACAACATTTTTATGTTTCTGAACTTCCGAACGCATTGCACTCATTCATAGACTAAATATAAAAAAAAATCTTTTTGTCTATGAAACAACGTGACATCATTCTTGTCAAAGAGTATGGTTACCGCAGACAGAAATATTTTATTACTTAAATTTGTAATTATTACTAATTTCTTTCTTGATTTTTTTTTTATTAATTTAGTAGAAAATGTCAACTCATCGTCTAAATAATACAAATTACAAAAACTAACATTAAAAAAGTACTATTATTACGTAGTAAAGCAATATTATAAGGTTCTGAAATAAATATAAGCCATATTTGGATGTCTTAAACTATTATTAACCAATTAAATTTGTAGGATTCACAACATCCTTTAAGTGTAAAGTTCAGACTCAAAATATAAAAACCTTATAACTTCTGTTGGTAAAACATGGCAGAAGACCGGTTGTGTTACGAAGCTGTTTGTTACTTAATCTATGACATTAGTGGTAAGGTGATGCTTTCGCGGCGATCTTTTGCCTCGCCTTCGACGCCCGTTCGTACTCGCAGTCACGGATGATAATTTGGAATTTTCTACATGAATAGTGATTATTACTGAAGCCCTACATTAAGAGTGTACGTGTTATGTTAATAAAACCGCAAATTGGATAGGAAATTGTTTTTCGGTGTGATTGTGCAAGTGAATTGAATTTTGAGGTAAGTAGGTACTTTGGCCTATAAAAAGGTGTTTTATTTTGTACAAAATTGAGTTGGGTACAACAAATCATAAATGATATCATATCTAATTAAAAACAGGGTATGTAAGATTACAATAAGATTGTACCTGGTTTTGTAAAAGCAAATTCTTAATAGATTTCGGTTTTTGGTTTATAAGATCCTTGTAATTTCGCATTGAGGCTTTTTGCCGCATCTCAAATTAACCAATAAATTAATGCTCAATATCATACTTTTAGTTTTCGAAGAGTCAAAAATTACTTAGAAAACACCTTATGATTATTTTTTTAGTGGTTATGTTTAAAATAATTTTAATTTTGGATAAACTAAAAAAAACGGTTACAAATTTGAATTACAAATCAACAGTAATATCTAAACATAAACCATACGTATTATGAGTAATCATCTATCAAATACAAGTTGAGTAGTGCAGCAAATGGGGCGTGACAGGTTGCTATGCATTGCATAGTACAACATCAACATATTTTTAACCAACCACCAAGAACGTTTTTAACGTTAAACAAATAGCTATCATATTTATTTGAACATTGTAACAGAGTATGGTATATTAACTCTGAATTTTTAAATATAATTTACTTTACTAAGCATATACCCCCTTATTCCAAAAAAAATTATAAAGTACTGCGATAAACAAGGACCAATAAGTCATGGATTATACAATACTGGAGGACACTCGGAATTTGATAAGACCGAGGGTCTCATAGGACCAAATTATGTATCATAAGAAGTACCAGGAACAAGGATGTTCTGTATTTTGGAATAAATTTTATGAA
>QDHC01006236.1:164841-189558 GCA_013186455.1 Papilio dardanus tibullus
GTTTAAAAATTGATTCACTTCACGCGTCTGAGGCGTTCGTGAGAAAATAATTTGCGCGTTAATGATCGCGAGACGAATGCAGTGAAGCGAGTGAGCGAACGTCGTGTTTGAATACGTCATGTGGGTAGTTGTGAAGGATGTACAATTTTTTTTTAATGTGTTCAATGTTAAAGCCTATTGAATAGTAAGTAAAACTCCCACGGTCACCTTTTGATGACACTCTTTTATGTTCGCCGTTTGCGCATATTTTTTATTTCTGATTGTCGTACCTAAAATAATAATACTCATTTCTATGGTGATGTCCGCGGACGTAATAACCTTCAAATTAGGAACGCTTTAGTTACTTCAGTCAATTGAAGGTCAAGCTCCCCTCATGTCATATTACTGTTGCGAAACGTGTTCGGCTATTTATATTTATTTTCGAATTAAACATTCACAGGATTCGTAAAATATTCGGGCATCGTGTCTAGAAAGATCCTCGCTCCTGTCCAAATATTACCAGTCCAGTTGAATCATTTATTTTCACTATACAAATGTAGTAGAACAAGGGATAGGTAAGTAACCGTCTGATTACAAAAACAAACAAAAGCTATGCCGGTTAAAAATGCAACGCAGTCTGCGTTGGCTGGGTGGTAACCGTACCGTGACTAGTGATGTGTACTTACTAGATGTCGACATAGTATTATCGATGTTTATCGTGGTGCTCGATATCGATAAATCCAACGATAAGATATCGAATCGGTGTTAAATAATACTTGATTCCTTTCTAACACAATATTATTTACAGTTATTGCTTTGTATGAATTGAATCCTAACTTCTCATATATTGAACTGCTAATTGAAGTTTATCTAGTGTTTTATATTCCAAGACACCCTGTTAAAATTATAGACAACAATAAGAAATATTTAAATATGGGATCATATCAATTTTTTATCGATGTTGTTATTATTTGATATCGATATTTCCGGACCGGTATGTTGCGTCACTACCATAGCGTACCGTGAACAACATCCGCGCACAGTTATGCGGTCACGCACTGAAATAGACCCTATCCGTAGCGAGATAAGGCCAACACCTGAATTGTGGTGGAGTGATTAAAATCGCATTGTTTCCTCCCGTTCTCAATGAGGACGTCACTATGCGCATAGTTATGAGTGCGCCTAGTTGTGTTTACGCTTCGTAAGCTGTAGCTTTCTACTCTTAAATAGGTCAGTCTATTGTTTTTGCGCATTTTGTTTCGCGTATGAAAAAAATCATAAAGTGCACTTATGACAGACAGTTTTAGTTATCTCATGAAAGTGTAGATAGCTTCTTATTCGTCGTAAAAGTGTTATGACTATTAATTGTTACAATAAATGTACTGTTACAGATCGTGATATGTCAAATATTTAAAGTGAAAGTGTACAAATAATAACGGATTTATACCGAAGTACGTCAAAACGGACATGCCTTTAGGGCGAAGCTCCGTCACGCAGCGCGGCCCGGCTAACGGTGTTCCTACTTTTACATAACACAAGCTTGTTTACAACTAGTTGTATGTAACCATATGTAATAATGTATAATCATGTCATTACTGTGTGAAATCGAGAATACCTTTTTGTTTACTTACTAGATTCCAGCATACCTTTTAGTTAAGCTTTAGTGAATGTGTGTACGGAGTCTAGGATACAGTTTGATTAGAAGTAGTCCGAGTAATACTGAAGGCTTAATATTATTAAACCCGTCCTTCGTTTGAATAGATACAGTGGCCTATGTTATACCAACTATTTCAGGCGTTAGTATACAAAGTTAAAAATAAATTACAATGCGTTTTAGCTGGTCCACGAACTTCCTGCTTTATGAACGTGTCCGTGGAATCTCCTGGAAATAAAAATACTCTACATTAACTTAATACTTGAAGATCCTCGAATAATTCGAATAATTTGTATAACGTGTGTAGAAATTGCACATAAATGTAGGTGGTAGTGGACCGGTGGCAGGATATCCGTCACCAAACCGGCGCGACCGCGTCGCTGCCTCGTGTCTCCCCTAATAAGGATGGTGACAGTTGCCTTGTTCGGTAGAAGCCACTTGTCAACCGCGATAAATGTCCTGTCACAAGTCCTGGATACAGGCAAAATGAAAGTAGTGGAAAACATTTTAAGAATTTTTCACATATAACTGCTTTTATTATAATAAGGTTTCTAAGCGCGACACTCAGAGTAGTTTAAAAGTTTAGTTTAGTGTGAAAAATCTACACTGAGTGACAGTTTAAGTTACCATTCAATTATTCTGTGTACGTCAGTAAAAGTTGTTTTCTTTTGAATACGCGTGATGGTAATGCAATGGTGTAACGGCAGCCGATGGTGCGACGCCATGTCTGCCGCGGAGGTCATCGACCCCACCGCCTGCCAACTCGATACGCCCCGCTTTTGTACGAACCTCGCTGCCAATAACACTTTGATGCTGTGTTTTATATCAAAGATGTTTTTTTGTCAGTAATTTTGGCCGTCAGGCATTCAAACTCGTAAAAATGCACAGATCTAGTTTCTTCAAGGGATACTTTTAAATGTAACCTAGAGATGGCCTGTGAGATATTGTGTGACATTAGTGGAGATGAAAGTTTATAGAGAGGCATAAAAAAGTAAATAAATCTACGTAGATACATGTTGCCTTATGTAACGTAACTCACGTACAATATTACATAACGTTACCGTATTGTTATCTTGAGGTGAGTTAATTTGTGAGCAAATTATGTTACCTTAAAGAAATATTAGTGTTTTTATATGCGTCTTAAGTACTTACTTTGTAATAGGTTACTTTTGTTTGGTAACTTTAATTCTCAAGGCCAAGCTAGGCGAAAAAACCCTATACCCATCAATAGTTGATGTATTTCACCATAGCATAAGAATAGTTACTAGGATGTAGACAAGAATTGTGTTTCCCAGTCCTAGAGAGAGTTCTTACTCTGTTGTTGTCCATAGGCGTCGGATATAACGCGACGTGCTTGTTTGCACTTTCTATAAAAATACTGCAATGCCTTATTTTTGCACACCCTTTAGGTTTTTTATCTAAAGGAGATCTCAGCCTTGGTTTTTGAATGTGTTGATTTCCCATACGATAAGCAGCGATTGTTATTAATTCTTTGTTTCTTGTGTGGAAAATTGTTAATGCGTGCGAATCTATTGTTTAAAGTCACATAAAAAGTTTTCTCATTGCACTGAGATGTGTGGCTTTTGCTTAAAAAAACATTTTAAAATTATTTTTTATTAATGTTATATTATTAATTAAAATTCTTAATTAATTAAACCACGATATCAACATTTACAAAAAATATAAACGTCCGATCTAGTAAAGTATGCGAGACCAAGTGAAAATATATATTTTTTAATTAGGCACTCTTACTTCAGGGATATGTTTTTCATTTTTGCTTTTAATTTATTAACATTTTTATGACTTGCACGTACCTACTAAATTATTTAACTTGAAATTTTACTAGAAATAGATATCCTGTTTACGAGGAAGACATAAAGTTGAGTATTCATTACTATAATCTATTATAATCATTCTCTGGTCCCGGCATAAGCGAGAAACCTGATTAGAGAGAAACCTCTATAAGCGAGACAAATATCACGGTCCCTTGGACTCTCGCTTATCCAGGTTCGACTGTACATAGTTACAACAAAGGTGCAGCTTATTGTATCGAATGGATATCGTCCGTGGCGTATTACCGAGCTCTAGATCTGATAGCAAATCTAGGTCGCAACATCGGCAGTGCGCATGCCCCCTACCTACCATTGCTTAGAACAACATTGATTTGCAAATTAAAACCCAACCCATGTAAAGATTAACATTAAAATTGCGTAAAGGTCGTCACTTGAGCACACCTTTAATGTACGTTTCTTACACATTAAAGCCTTGTTCGCACCAGGATAGTATTTAAGTCGAGTAGCAAGAAGCATTTATTACTGTTGAGCAAAGGATTTACTACTGTTCGGACTCGTTTAAGCCTAAACCTACGCACTAGGATAGTAATTTAGCAATTAAAAGTGTCCGAACAGCAACATTTTAGTAGAGTAGATTAGTAAATCCTTTGTTCGGATACATGCTACTTGCTACTCGACTACTAAAATACTATCCTGGTGCGTACAAGGCTTCAGGGACTAGTAGTAGATTTAACTTCAATTTAGTAATGTATTTAACTTAACATAAATCTTCAGTTAATTGTAATATTATTAATATTTTACTTACAGAACAAATTATATTAAAAAGGTTAGGAGAAAAATAAATAACATAAAAAGTGTTGTTAATGTCAATGACATCAAGGATGCTGCATAAACAACAGCAGCAGGATAGAAAGACAAAAAATCTTCAATAGATGTATTTGTTACGATCCAAATGATAGTCAACTTTCCTTATAGTTATGTATAGTAAAATATAGTATGTATGTAGGGATTCATATTAATTGTATGGACATCGTCGACCTTCTCGCGAGTAAACATTGTGTGCAAGGTCTAACGTTGCCGGCCGGCGACAGTCATTTATTGCCGTTGCTATTTATATCTATTCCTAACGATATGACGCTTGAGAATGAGATTCATTTTATTAACCTTTAGTAAATGGTCTCTTCCAATTTTCTTGCCTTTTCTATCTTTATGATGCGCGAAACGGAAAGAAGACAGGAATGCAATCTGTAGCTAGTTGCATAAACGTTATAGTTCGCTAGTTAATGTAAGGTAAACTTAGACTTGTCTGTGATGTAAACAACCATTGTTGAAGCATTGTATCGTCATTCCATTGATGAATGTAGTTGAATAGAACCATTTATAATATTCAATTTTAGTCAATAATCAGTGTAGACACGGTGACCATATTTTTATTCTCCTATCTACCGTATTGTGAGTCACGAAACAGTGATATCGTGCGAGGCATCACAATATAGCAATGGTATTGTTTGCACGTTGCGGTGCTAATACGTATGTAGACATTTATAAGTTGCTTAGCGACCCTCTGATTTTACTGTGTTTATACTAATTGATTTCACTGCCGTTCTAAATTATCAGGCGTTGCGTACCGCTTCCCGGTTCTCTCGAAAGTGTATTATCGAATACTCATTGCTACGATTTGACTAATGTGTCAAATAATACAACAATGTCTAGTGTTTTTATATAAGCAATACTTTCGAATAGGTATGTCGGTAATTACACCAAGATAAGAACGAACGGACAGATAATGTTGAAGTATATCCTTATGGCTTACAATTAGTCATTAGTATTGGACTCGTCGTGTCTTGCGTAACTTGTTTTCTCGGAAGGTAAAGGAAATCGAATTGCCAAATCTTCATAAACGTGCTGTACGGTTATTGTATATTTTGTAAGAACAAAGCAGATATAGGTGTGATATTAAAGTGTACTAATATCTAATCTTATCAAATATGACGTCATGTTGAAACGATTGTATGTAAAGTGCATGTAACATTTTGGTGCGCGGTGAGCAGTTGCAGTGGGCAGTGTGTGTGTTGAAAACGAGACGTTTGCGTAATATTGTGTTAACCGGTTAAATTGTTTATTATTCAGCTTCCACTTCAAGGTGAATGTGTTATTTTGGGTCAAATCACCATATCCAGTGTACATTATTCGTGTAAAGGTAATAGGTAATATTGTTTATCTAATCGTGTGAAAATGTAGGTCTAATCTTTGTGACAATAATTGTTTGAAAATCAAAAGGGTAGTATTGTTGCATATACAGAGGTAGAGATTTATTTACTGAGACAATTAGAAAAAACTTCCCGTAAAATTTTGCAAAGATGCGTCCCAATAATTTAATAAAAAAATAGCGTATTTAGAATTCTCAAATCTTATCTTTTTCTCGAGAAAAGGATGGTTAGGCTATCCTCGCCTAAGCTCGCTTGATTCCCGTATTTGCCGTTTTGCGCATACAACGTCCCCAATTGAATTCCTATCACTGTTACAAGTGTTTTTCTTATCGTGTTAAGTGCGGTCTGTAGGCGATGATGCTTTATACACTAACCTCGGATTGTAATTACTTCGAGCTTAAGCAAAGTCTCAATAAATCATATTTTCTTGTACAGTTTCCAAGATGATACGAGTAATATGTTTTATGACATAATCGCATCCTACTTAATGTTACTCAACTCGGATATAATGATAAAATGTTCGCTTCGTAATTTGCAATCTGGCTTTGTAATATATTAATAGTCAATACCCCTGATTTCGAAAATAAAAATAAAATACTGCTATGCCTCGTTTATACCAATAATAAGTCGATTATACTGGAGGACACTTGAAACAAATTAGATAGACCAAGGGTCTCATTGGACCTAATTATGTATCATAAGAAGTACCAGGAACAAGGATGTTCTATATTTTAGAATAAACTTTATGAATGTACCAGTACCAAACGTAGGAAGTACAACAGTAATAACGCTGATTCTCGTTTCGGAATAAAGCAGAATATGTTATAATAATAGTCGAAGTAATATTAGTTAATTTATTGTTTGTTTTTGTGTACAGAGAGTCGAGCGTGGCGAGGCGCGGCGTTGTGCGGCAGTAGGTCGCGATGACGACCGACATTTCGGTGTCCCGCTGGGACCCGTCCATCGGCCACGGCCAGGAGATCATCGACGAGTTCGAGTACGACGGCGGCAACTCATCATCGAGGCTCTACGAACGATCGCGCATCAAGGCGCTAGCAGGTAAATACCAAAACTAAATGATTTTTTTTTAAACGTCAGGAAATATATTTACGCACCCCTACGCTGGGCTGTGCAATGGCATAGGGAGTGTGGGACTCGCCAGCCACAGAAGGTAACCGGAATACCCACTCAAATCTGACGGCCCTCAAACGTATTACGGCGGGGTCGCGGGCACTGCGTTTCGTCCGCGACAAAACTATGATAAAGTATTTTAAACTAAATGATCCCTCAACTTATGTGACCACTGATCATTTCCTTAGGTACATTCTGTTAAGTGACGTCAGGAGTAAAAGTAAACAAAAAAAATTTTCATCATAACTATATCCATGCATGTATAAGCGTGTAATGAAATGGAATGCACATCCTTTGAGAGCACCCTTTTTTATTCTAGCATCCCTACATCTGTCTGGCTTGACTCGACGACCGTCGCTTTATTTACTTGCTCGAGGCTCAGCCCACACAATGGGATGCTGCAGCACAAAGACGCCATCTAACGTAATTAAATGCACTATACCTCGATTTATATGTTAGATTTGAAGTCTGAGATTTCTAAGAATTTAAAGCTAGATAGAATAGCAGATAAATTGGTATTTTTTTATGTAAACGTACTATACTAATGTACCAATGAATGTTAAATAAATATTTAGTAGCTAATGGTAGTTGTGGTTTAAAGTTTATTAAACTAATGCTGCAATTCTAGTGTCGAAGGATTGAAAACGTTATGTCGAGCGTAGTAAGGTTCTCATTGCAAGTTGTGATTACTAAGGACGGTAGCTTTTCGAATGTATAAACTTTTTTGAGTATGATCGACCGTGAACCTGGTCGCCGCGATTAGATCCGACTGAACCAGAGAAATACAGTTCTTCGATTACGGATAAGAAAACACATTTCATTTTCAGTGGTCACCAACTTTGCGAAAATAGATTTAAGCAATATTGCTGTAAGTAAACATTAATAGTGATTTTATCCGATGACAAATTATACGAGTAACTTGACCTTTACTTTGAGTAATTGTGAATGTTATTGTTATGTTGGTTCATCTGTTTTATTATTACAATACTGTTCTAATAACAATGCTCATTACTAATAGCATGACTTTAATGAACCTCAGTCCTTATCTGCATTCGCAACCATAATTTCCGTTTTCCCATCAAAAGCAGTGGTCACAAACAATTTATTTTATTACAACTAAGCAACTAGGCGTAGTCGTAGTATATAGTGATCGTTTATCTATTTATCGGACGCCGAAATTTTTTATCTGTGCCACTTATCAGATAGTACGGGGCGCTCTCTCGCGGGCGTGTTACACATCTTTGCGTTAACCGTCATCGATATGTTCGTTAATAATTTTGACATATATTTTGACGTTTTATTTATTTGTAATTCACATTTACACAATATAAATTAGTATCGATTCCTCATTAGAATTACGGTTAGATCGAACCGGTCCTAAAGTTGTCGACATCTGGAGCGTACGTATCGAATATCCTCGTCCAGCGGGCAGTTGAATTTAGTCGCTCTAATTCTTCCCGTTCTTTCGCCTCGGAGTCGAGCGTCAGTCGCGCAGCGCTGGTGATATGACATCGACGGAGTGCTACGACCTTATAAAGAGGGGTGTCGATATAGAAGTGCCGGGCCTAGAGGTCTACTATGACAAAGTGGTGTCTGAGCTGAGAGGTTTGTGTCATCTCTCCTATTTGTTAATCTTCAGTGTTTGTGCGTCGTTCCAATGTGATTTAGTGAGGTAAATGTGTGCTCGTTTCTGAGTGTGTTTACCATTTTCCTTGTATACTTTGGGCAAGGAATTTTCGGAATACCTTTGTAAGTTTCGGATATTTGAATCGAAGGGAGTATTGGCGGTGTAAAAGGTAATGTTTTTTTCTGTTATTGCGAATGTTGAAGTGAAGGGCTCGCGGGCATCGATAAGGCTGGCATAAGATTGCGTTCCGCTCGATAGCGTTTAGGAATCTGATCTCCGTATCAGGTTACTGATATCGACTGTCTTGTGAGTGTCGGTGCTGTAGTGTCGGGAGTCGCGATGAAGAGGCGGGCGCGGGCGCACGGGGAAGCACCGTGGCAGTGGAGCAGGCCTCCGCCGCCGCTGTGGTCGCCGCTGCGAGGCCGGCCCCACTGGCGGTTATTGTGTTATCATTCCCTTCTTCTTACACTATCATACATTGCGATTACTTGATTTTATTATTTAGTAGGTCATCAAATTGATCGTGAATCTCATCGAATATCAGATATTTTTGTGTTAAGAATTACCAAAGACGACTATAATTATTTTCATTCGTGTAACTTTCTTGTCCAGACGAACGAGAGAACGTGCAGAAGAAGACTTTCCAGAAATGGGTGAATTCTCATTTAGTGCGTGTGGGGTTCCGCATCGGCGACCTGTACGTCGACATGAGAGACGGCAAGATGCTCATCCGGCTCCTCGAGGTGCTCTCAGGAGAGAGGCTGGTGAGTGAGAGGCTTCTGATAGCCTAGTATCACAAATAATAAAGTCGACGTCAAAACTAAGTTGTTCACGACGATAACGAGTCTTATTGGAATATTAATAATATCAATTAGATCAGTAAATACAATATTTTTCCTTATAAAAGTGCCTCGCTGAATAGTCCGCAGTTCTCCAAACTTGAAGAATACCTCTATCATTATAACGTAACATACGCACAGCGTGAGAAAACGAATGAAAGCAAAAAGTCAAACCTGCCTTTGCCTAAAACGGTCTCTTCCCTGCTACCGAGTACGACCTACCATAAATGGACGGCATGGGGATACGACAATTTTGTTTCCTTGAATTTGTTCCTTATGTTTTTGTTGAGTATTACAATAAGTTCATGTAATTTTTAAGTTATTTACGTATATTTGTGATCAAATTGCATCCGTTATACTCTCAATCTGATAATCTAAATCTTAACTAATATCATTACGCTGAAATCCATTTTTCACTAGGGTTTAACGCGTGATGTATGAAAAATAGGTCTAACTTTTGGTAATTATTACAGCCGCGGCCGACTAAAGGCAAGATGCGTATCCATTGCCTAGAGAATGTGGACAAGGCGCTGCAGTTCCTGCGCGAGCAGCGTGTGCACCTCGAGAACATGGGCTCGCACGACATCGTGGACGGCAACCCCAGACTCAACCTCGGGCTTATATGGACTATTATACTTAGATTCCAGGTATTAAAATCTACATTTATTTGTTTAAAATTGTCCCTATTCCCTTATGCAAATTGCGAGGCGGAACGGAGGTATCCATCAAAATGAAAACTGACTCCTATTTCCTCATAAAAGTTACAAGACAAAACGTCATCCACGTCCATGTAGAGTGTAATTTAATTAATTTCTGCGCCTAAAGGATTTTTTGATTTTAATAGCTGACTGTTCTTATTTACGTTAAGACAAATAATAGAAGCGATTCAAATTCGAACTTTGTGGTGAAATCTATTTTTATGAGTTATTCTAAATCCCAAAAGAATATAATTTTAATTAAGGGTATCTGTACTAAGTATCATATATCAACAGATTCAAGATATAACAATCGAAGAGACGGACAACAAAGAAACGAAATCAGCAAAGGATGCGTTATTACTATGGTGTCAAATGAAGACTGCGGGTTATAATAACGTGAATGTACGCAACTTCACGACGTCCTGGCGCGACGGGTTGGCCTTCAACGCCATCATACACAAGCACAGACCTGATCTCGTGCAATTTGAGAAACTGCATAGAAACAATCCTATGCATAATCTTAATAATGCATTCAACGTCGCTGAAGAGAAGCTTGGACTTACTAAACTGTTGGATGCTGAAGGTAATTTTGTAGTAATTACGTTATTATGGACGAAATCTCGTACGAAAATTGAATTGCATTCTTTTCAAAAGCTTTAAAAAACTAAAATAGTATCATATTATTGATATTTGTGTAAATCAGATTAAACGTGTCAACTATGTCATCATCATATGTAGTTGGTGACCACCGTGGGGTTTTAGTCGGTGCAATTCCATAACCACCCTTGTCACGAGGGTGGTATGCGTTAAGCATTTTTCTCACGATACAAAAAAGGTCAAGACTCAATATTATAAAAGTTCGTATATAGGTACGCTGTGCTGACATATGGCATTCTATTCGTAAGTTGCTTCGAAACTAAAATTCTTAATTCTAGTTGCCTTGTATACGAAGGGGTTACCAGACACACTTGATGTAATTTACACATGTATCAGTAATATGATATTTGTTTCGCTCTATCAGTCAATTAATATTATAAATATATTTGTTATACATGTACATTATGCTCTACTAAAAATAAAGTTACATAATGTTTTATGAGGACGAGGAAATATTGCATTTGCACTAATAATATTCACATTTATATGTTCCGTAAATAGCAATAGATTTGATATGTCAATAGATTAGTGGTTTGCATTTTGATGTGCAGTTGTATTAAATGTTTAATTCGCCTTCAAATGGAGTTTATTAAGTCAATGGGTTTTATGATGACGTTATGTAAGGTTCATTTAAAAACTGGCCTTGCTTAAGATTGGTTGCTAATGGTTTTCGTTAGTTGTAACTATGTATGATATTTTGTATGGAGTCTAAATAATTAAATCGATTAAAACAAGTGAAATTTAGTCCTATTGACTTACTAAAGTCTATAATTTTTATTTGCTTTGTTAAGTAACGATTGGTTTTTCTGACATTTATCAGACATCGCGGTGGAGCACCCCGATGAGAAGTCAATCATAACGTACGTGGTGACGTACTACCACTACTTCAGCAAGCTGAAGCAGGAGACGGTGCAGGGCAAGCGTATCGGCAAGGTGGTCGGCATCGCCATGGAGAACGATAAGATGATGATGGAGTACGAGTCACTCACCAGGTATATATATCCTAAAATTGTTTTAATTTTATAGCGATAGTTGTATTAATGGAGAAAAAATGGAACAGATGCGCCGGAAAATTTCTAAATGAGTAACTGCCAACTCTTATGGGTAATGACATTTCAGTTGCTGAGTTATTTTTATATTAAATTTGGTACAATATTGTTAATTTGCTCTAGTTTATCTTACTAATATTATAAATTCGATAGTGCGTATAGATGGATATTTATTATAAGATATCTCCAGAATGATTTGAAGGGATCTCAATGGAATTTTGAACAGATGTAGAACGCAGTCGCAGGAAGAACACTGGCTAGTTAAAATTTTATCGACCGAGTTTGCGACAGTAGATATTTTGTCAATAGAAATTGAATAATAAACCTCTTTTTGTATGCAACAGTGAGCTGCTGCAGTGGATCGAGCGCACGATAGAAGCGCTGGGAGACAGGACCTTCGCCAACTCGCTGGAGGGCGTGCGCCAGCAGCTCATACAGTTCGCCAACTACCGCACCGTCGAGAAACCGCCCAAGTAAGATTAATGATCTTAGTAAAATATTTTTTTTTGCCCTGTGAGTGACGTGCCCGAACTTCTATTAACCATGTTTCATGAACCATCAGGGAGTAAAATCATCAACGTACGCTATACTGTCATTGCTTGAACCATTTTTATGAAGTTAGTCGTTTTCCGTACCATAATACTATGAATTTATTATCTAAAAATATTTTGTTTATCGTCGATTTAGTCAGTTACAATTTATAGTAAGATAAAATTCTTTAAATTACCATATACCTGATCTGGCAAATATAATACAGTTTTTTTGATATCACAAACTTTAATATGATATAACTTTCCAGGTTCGTGGAGAAGGGTAACCTGGAGGTGCTGCTGTTCACGCTGCAGTCGCGCATGCGCGCGGCCAACCAGCGGCCGTACGCGCCGCGCGAGGGCCGCATGATACACGACATCAACCGCGCCTGGGAGCGCCTCGAGAAGGCGGAGCACGAGCGCGAGCTGGCGCTGCGCGAGGAGCTCATCCGACAGGAGAAGCTGGAACAGCTCGCGGCCAGGTATCATCATCACCAACACACTAGCCGTCCCCACCAAGGGGTGTGGAGCTTACCCCCCTAATGGGTGATGTGTCACCATCACTAATAACCTCATTGATCAACAGTAATAAATATCGATGTGGTAGTGGATTAGATATTTTTTATAAGAGAAGGGGCAAACGACCGGTTGGATCACGGAGGTGATCTTCGATGCCTATGGACGTTTCCAACAGTCGAGGAACCGAAAATGAGTTGCTGGCCTTTAAGGAATAGAGATTATTATTGTGAACCATGTCCTACCAAAAGCCCTAACTTGGTAGGATGGTTATAAAAATGTCATATGTTGTATTTATGTAAAAAAATATAGCACTAATTTTATAATCCGAATATTATGTTGATTTTTACGAGATTAGAACAAATTATATTCTAATAAGATATAATTTTCATTCTCAAAAATAAGTAAATTGGTGTAATGTAATATGTGAAATTTCTTTCTAAATGTCCAATATTTACTACACGCTATGACCCGTAGTAGGCCTTTGCCTCCGACATATTCAAGAGATTAAACAAATTCTCTTTACTATCGAACAAGATAATTAATTTCCTGATTACTTCCAGATTCAACCGCAAAGCTCAGATGCGTGAGACATGGTTATCGGAGAACCAGCGCCTGGTGAGCCAGGACAACTTCGGGTTCGACCTGGCGGCGGTGGAGGCGGCCGCTAAGAAGCACGAGGCTATAGAGACAGACATCTTCGCGTACGAGGAGCGCGTGCAGGCCGTCGTTGCGGTCTGCTCCGAGCTGCAGGCGGAGAGGTATAATATTACTAATGTTTTATGATAGGTGGGATAATTGGGACTTTCTTTTGATAATAATGTTACTAAACAGTCCAAAAATAGCCGCCCTCCATTAAAACTATAACCACTTTTAGTCCCTTTAAACATAGCTGTAGCAGCATAGTTTGGAAGGTTGTGGAAGGAATAGAAAACTAAATAAAATAAGGCGGTAAATAGAGTAAAGAGTCTATTTTTTATAGTCATTGAATTACTCCACGTTATTCATTATAAATGTTACGTAAGCGTAGAAGTAATTTCGTCGAGTAAAATATGTGTGCCAAGATCCCATATAAATTTATAATCTGTACACTTTGCCGTTATAGATGTTTCTGTTTCACTATAAAACTTAAATGTCTTTAACTCTATATTTTGAACAATTACTAGTATATACCTTGCAGGATTTAATATTAAATTAATTAACTTTATTTAGATACCACGACATGGAGCGTGTGTGCGCGCGACGGGACAATGTACTGCGCTTGTGGGCGTACCTGTTGGAGCTGCTGCGGGCGCGCCGCGCTCGCCTCGAGCTCTCCCTGCAGCTGCAGCAGAACTTCCAGGTGAGAACACTATACAGACATAAACACACACGAACACACTACGACTCTGTGTCATCCTTAAAGAGATTGAGAAACATGCTCTTTATTACCGTTACTGCGGAAATACTATACAGAAACATGTTTAAGTCTGTAACCCTAGAACATCATTAGACCGATGTTACACAAAAAACGGCCTTATGCAAAAGCAAAATCTCCGTTTTTATTGTGAACACGGTATAATGAGGCCCTTAGGTTAAGAAGTGTTATGCGTTTAAACTCTTCCTAATGCTTCGTCTTCATTAGACCGAGTTCTCGAAAAACGGACGTAAGCCGAAAAAAATCTCCGTTTTTATAGCGAACTCGGTCTAATGAAGCCGAATCTTTAAAATCAGTGAATTATTGCAACTATTGTTAAACATTTTTGATAAATTGAATACAAAGACAAATTTAGTGCTTTATTTTCGTTATTGATCGTCAATCTTAGTTAAAAATCCATTATTTTAATATTTCTGACCTATTTACTACCATTACATGATATTTTCAGGAGATGCTATACATCCTCGACTCGATGGAGGAGATCAAGATGCGTCTCCTGACAGACGACTACGGGAAGCACCTGATGGGTGTGGAGGACCTGCTGCAAAAGCACGCGCTCGTTGAAGCTGATATCAACGTGCTTGGAGAAAGAGTCAAGGTAAACATTAGGAGTATCCATCATTTTAGAAATATCAAAGATCATTAAATATATCGTCGGCTTAGAGCAAGAACTCATTAAGTGACTAATGTAACAAGTCGAGCAATCAGTTAATTAGTTTAAGTAATATTGAATGTCCCCCTTATAATTATAATAGCTAAAGAGTGAGTTTTTCCATTATAAAGATCTCATGAAGGCGAGTTCATAGCTGTTATTAACCGTACATAATGATTTTTTGTGCAGTTAATTCTTAAGTGAAAGAGTTCTTGCACTGAGCCGACGATATGTAAATTCTTTATTGAAATCGTAAAAAGGCTATAAAATCAAAATAATAGATGTAGATTCCAAATTTATTTATTTTTTATTAAAATCTTACAGAGAAGTGTTAAATATACTAACTGCGATATGTATGCATGCCGTTGATTGATTACTAAGCAGGATCGTTAGTGTAGATTTGTCGTACAAAATGTCACTAATGTTACGGCTTTATTAGACTGAGTTCCCAAAAACAGTGGACATAAACCGAAGCAAAATCTCCGTTTTCCGTTTCGTTCCGTTTTTCAAGAATTACGAAAGTCCGTTTTTATCTGGAATTCGGTCTAATGTAGCTGTATTCTGTATGAGTTTTCAAGGGACCGCAATATTTGTCTCCCTTATAGAGGTTTCTTTCTAATCCGAGTTTTTCGCTTATGGAGGTATTTCGTCGCGACCAGAGAATAACTATCCAGGTTTGACTGTAGTTTGTATGTTTGTGTGTGCAGGTTGTGGTGGGCCAGTCGCAGCGGTTCCTGTCGCAGGAGGAGGGCGGGTACCGGCCGTGCGACCCCGCCATCACGGTGGAGCGCATCCAGCAGTTGGAGAACGCTTACGCGGAGCTCGTGCATCTCGCGGTCGAACGAAGGTATGGCCATTTCACAGATATCCTTGAGATTAATATCTTTCACTTTGTTTTCTCATAACCCTAAGCGTTCATTAGACCGATGTCAAGAAACGGCCTTTTGCGGAGGCAACATCTCAGTTTTTTGCGCGAACTCTGTCTAATGAAGTCGTAGGGTAAGAACGTGATGGAAACGGGAAGTGAATTTGGTGCATACTAAGGGGAATGACCTTATTCTGTGAGTTTTCTCCTCTGTCAATCAAGTTATACCTAAAGCGGTACCCCGCATCTGCAATTTTTTCGGATATTGAATGTTTTTGGACAACGGTGACTTCGCTATTTCGTCGAATTTCAGTTGTCTGCTTATATGTTTGCCATATTGTAAAAAAAATACAATGTTAGATGTAGCAGACCTATTATAACATACTAAAACTCTGTGTATCATGAAAACTATAAATTATAAAATTTATAAACCCACAAATAAGAAACTTAGACAAAAAATATGTTTTACTATTTTATAAATCAAAGGATTATTCTCGTTTTGTATGAATTGTACATTGATGTATGTCATGCAGGAAGCGTCTGGAGGACAGCCGCAAGCTGTGGCAGTTCTACTGGGACATGGCGGATGAAGAGAACTGGATCAAGGAGAAGGATCAGATCGTCTCCGTTGATGATATCGGTCATGATCTTACCACCGGTAAGAAAATAAATTGTTTACACGAAATAATCCAATTAACTTTTAATTAGCTGTTGAGCGCGACTTCGTCCGCTTTGAAGTAAAAAATGATAATGTAGCTTTGTAGCAGTGAAAGAATTTTTGAAATCGGCCAAGTAGTTTTTGAGTTATTTCAATACATACAATAATATATTTCTTGTTATGTAATATTAGTAAAGATAAAATGCCCTTATTCACATTGAGAAATCTAACCATATTTAAAAATTCAAGTAACTTTTGGTTCCTTTATCATTTAAGTTTCTATTTAATTTCTGATTAAAGTGAACTTTTATAGATATTTTTTAGTTTATCTGTAGCTTCATGTTTCTTGTTTATATTGTAAAGTTGCGTCTGTGTGCGCAGTGTACCTGTTAAAAAAATAACTTTTGATACATTTTTCATCTAAATTGTTATATGTAAAATTGTTTGTTTGTGTGCAGTATACCTGCTGATCTCTAAGCACAAGGCGCTGCAGGCGGACGTGTGCGCGCACGAGACGCAGCTGATGGCGGTGGCGGCGGTGGGCGACGAGCTCGTCTCGCAGGGACACTTCGGTGCTGATAGGATACAGGTATAAATTAACTAGTCATCATCACCAGCTCACTATTCGTCCCCACAGAGAGGCCCTACCCGCTAAGGGGTGACTAGGCCATAGTCAACCACGCTGGCCCAGTGCGGGTCGACTTCATACATATGTTTGAATTTCTTCGCCGACATGTGCAGACGTTGTGTCAATATGTACATATGAAAATCGAAAATCAAAAAACACATTGGTACATGTCGGGATTCGAACTCGGGGCTTACAGTTTACATGTCAAGAGCTAAACCCCAGCGCCACCGACGCTCTATATTTTGTACTAGCTGTTGTGCGCGACTTCGTTCGCGTGGAATTAAATAATATTGCCTATGTTACTCGATAATGTAGCTTTCTGGTGGTGAAAGATTTTTTTTAAATCCGTCCAGTAGTTCTAGAGTTATTTCATTACAAAATTTATCATAATATTAGTATAGATAACAATGATATTTGTATTTATGTAAAGTAATTTATATTCTTGTCTACCTCGTGTCAGGAGCGTCTCCGTGACATCCTGTCCCAGTGGAACCACCTGCTGGACGTGGTGTCGCTGCGCAAGAACCGGCTGGACGCGGCCGTGCGCTACCACCAGCTCTTCGCTGACGCTGATGATATTGACAACTGGATGTTGGACACGCTAAGGTACATTTTTATCTATTTAACTGAATTTTTAAGTATATTTTTTGTATTATTTGTGGTTGAAAACTTTAAAAATTAATTATTTCAAATATGTTCATTATTTTTTGAGGGTTTTGAAATTATGGTGTCTATACAAGTGACCCAATGGATTTTTTCATTGACCCATGGGGAAAAACATCCTTATTTTGTATTACAAGAAAGTCCTGTACTGACATAAAAATGTTTACTTATAAAAATATTATCTTAACTATAATCTAGAATAAAATAAAATGTATTTATCTATATGTGAGGGAAGCCGGGATGTTAATTTAGTATGTATTGTTTAGACTGGTGTCATCCGAAGACACGGGTGTGGATGAGGCGCAAGTCCAGAGCCTGCTGAAGAAGCACAAGGATGTTACCGACGAGCTCAAGAACTACGCCAATGTTATACAGCAACTCAAGCAGCAGGTAACGGCTTTTTTCTTATAATTTAGACAAAAAAATTACTATTATGGTAAACATTTTGAGGTATCTTAAGGTTGGTCGACATTGGCGTTCCTCGGATACTATGAGAAATGGAATACTCCAAACGACTTTACTTAATAAAGGCTAGTTTGTATTATTATATGTATCCTTTTCTATGTTCTTTCAAATGTTATTAAAAGGAGATGTCAAGAAAACTGTCACGGTTGGTTGTTATCGTCCAACCGGTGAGAGGCGCTTCTTTTTTAGTTAGGTCCTTTAAAAAAACATTAAAATCAACATATTCACACAAAATACTGTAAAAGAAAAAAAAACATACAGTACTACAGCGAACAGGCACCCTATCAAAATGTCGTTGCCGTACTGTATATCTTTAAATTTTTGTTTTATATTATCTTGTGTGAATAAGTTGGTTTTAATAATATTCAGACGGACTCAACAGCGAAAGCAGCGCCTCTAGGAAGCTGTAGGGTTACGGGCACCGTTTCGATTATTCTTGTGTGTTAAGTATGGTATCGTGTCAGGCGAGCGAGCTGAGCCCGGAGGACGCGAGCAGCGCGGAGGTGAGCGCGCGGCTGGGCGCGGTGGACGCGCGGCACGGCGAGCTGGCGGCGCTGGCGCGGCTCCGCAAGCAGCGCCTGCTGGACGCCCTCTCGCTCTTCAAGCTGCTGGCGGAGGCGGACGCGGCGGACCAGTGGATCGCGGAGAAGCATCGCATGCTCGACACCGTGCTGCCGCCTAAAGACATCGATGATGTGGAGATTATGAAGCACAGGTAATCATTGACATGACACATTGTTATATTTTAGATTATTTTACCAATATATATAAAGCCAATATTCCTCACAATTTTATTATGGGGATACATAAAGTATAAAAATACCACCCCTGCCTACTTTTACTTACTTTTACCTTTAAAATTTTATCTAATGTCTGATGTACTATTGTTTATCCTGTCGTAAAAGTTTAGTGAACTATGAGTTGTCGATGCTTGGATAAAATATGTATTTTGTGGTCCTCTCAATCTACTGCCCGAGGCCTCTTGGTTTGCCTCCTCCTCTAGATCCGGGGTTGGGTAGTCATAATTATCAGGAAAAAAGTCAAGCGCACAGTGTTACTGTGGAATAAAAAAAGTTTTGTAAGATTAATTTTGAAAATTTAAATTTACTTTTGTCTTATGTATTTTTAGTATTTTTATATCATGGTATTACCGGGTTTATTAATCCTTGCGATGTGTTTGTACAGATACGATGGTTTCGAAAAGGAGATGAACGCGAACGCGTCTCGCGTTGCCGTGGTGAACCAGTTGGCGCGCCAGCTCATCCACGTGGAGCACCCGCAGGCGCCGCGCATACAGGAGCGCCAGGCCACCCTCAACCACGCTTGGAGCACCCTTCGAGACAAGGTCACCGCACACTAATATCATGTTCTATTACTATAACTAGTAAAGATTGTTCGTTAAAGTTATTTTCCCATACAGGACACCCTCATATATTTAAATAAAATTCTCCAAATCAATCAACTCTATTGCACTTGAACGACGTCGCTCAAAAATGCCTTACACCGAAGCAAAATCTCCGTTTTTATCGCGAACTCTGTCTAATGAAGCCCTAGCCTAATGAATATATTTGTGTTGTCCAGGCTGAGGCTAAGAAGGACGAGCTGAAGGCAGCGCAGGGCGTGCAGACGTTCCACATCGAGTGCCGCGAGACTGTCTCCTGGATCGAGGACAAGAAGCGCATCCTGCAGCAGACTGACAATCTCGAAATGGATCTCAATGGTAAACTATATAACAAGTATTCAACAAGTCGTCATAGAATACTATTTCAGTAACCCCTGGGCGTCGGTGGCTCAGGGGTTTAGCTCTTGACTTGTAAACTGCCATTTACCAATGTGTTTTTCGTTCTTACGGCGAAAGAAAATATCGTGATGCAACCTGCACATTTCATTAGACCGATATCACGCAAAAAACGGCTATACGGCAAAACAAAACCTCCGTTATTTATCTCGAACTCAGAATAATTAAGCCTTAGAAATTACACCAATTGGTTGTTCTTGGATGTATTGTATTTTTTTTATTGTATTCCAGGTGTAATGACACTACAGCGTCGTCTATCTGGCATGGAGCGCGACCTGGCAGCCATACAGGCGCGCATCGCGTCCCTGGAGGCGGAGGCGAGCGCCATCGAGGACACGCACCCCGAGGAGGCGCAGCTCATACGAGACCGCATCGCGCACATCAACGACAACTGGGAACAGCTCACTCATATGGTGAGTGCTATTGGAGTTATGATAGCCTGGTACCTAAGAGTTATTTATTTTAAATTTAAGCGCTATGTTAGTACAAGGGGGGTTACTACATTCGCTAAAAAAACGATTCGATAGCGATCATCAAAATTGTATGGAACTGACATTGACGTTCGATATCTCACACGTAACAAGCACATGACTTATCGAATGTTATTGTCAGTTTCATACATTTTTGTCGATATCGCCAATCGAAACGTACTTCGGGTAGCCCCCAAGGTCAACTTAATGCCATTCTACCAGTCATCCTATATCTCTTTGATGGTCTACCGAATGTTTGATTCGTAGGTTTCAAACCGCTATAGCATTCTAAACAAAGTGGGTTTTCCTAAAAAATGGTTTTAAGGCCATGAAAACTTTGGGATTGTCATGGCAATGTCCAAATTCTTTCATGTTTTTTATGAACATCCTTGACCTTGTATTATAAAACAGCTGAAGGAGCGCGACTCGAAGCTGGAGGAGGCGGGCGACCTGCACCGCTTCCTGCGCTCCGTCGACCACTTCCAGGCCTGGCTCACCAAGACGCAGACAGATGTCGCCTCAGAAGGTACGAACATCATTCAAAGATCTAAAGTGTTAAAAGCACAAGGACCATATAATTTCTATAATTTTTTAGATATACCGTCATCGTTGTCGGAGGCTGAGAAGTTGCTGTCTCAGCACCAGACCATCAAGGAGGAGATTGACAACTACAAGGACGAGTACGCCAAGATGATGGAGTATGGAGAGAAGATCACTGCTGTAAGTTACTTTGCATCAAAAATGCTCTAATTTTAATACCGTTTCTTATGATTTAATTTTCTTTGACTGATATATATACTTGTGTGCAGGAGCCGTCGACGCAGGACGACCCGCAGTACATGTTCCTGCGTGAGCGGCTGAAGGCGCTGCGCGAGGGCTGGGCCGAGCTACAGCAGATGTGGGAGAACCGTCAGCAGCTGCTTACCCAGAGCCTTGAGCTGCAGCTGCTGCAGCGTGACGCACGACAGGCGGAGGTCCTGCTCGCGCACCAGGAGCACAGGTACGTACTGCACATGCAACTACCATACTGCATATTTAGGGTAAACGGAATATGTACTAAAAACTTGTGTAATGTTACAGGATAGCTAAGACCGAGCCGCCGACCAACTTGGAACAGGCCGAAAACATGATCAAAGAACACGAAGCGTTCCTCACCACGATGGAAGCCAACGACGACAAGATCAACTCCGTCGTCCAGTTCGCCAACCGCCTCGTCGAGGAGAGACACTTCGACGCCGACAAGATCCAGCGCAAGGCAGAGACCATCGAGGGCAGGCGCAGCGCCAACAGGGATAAGGCCCTGCAGCAGATGGAGAAGCTGCAAGACCAGCTGCAGCTTCACCAATTCCTCCAGGACTGCGACGAGCTCGGTGAATGGGTGCAGGAGAAGAATCTGACAGCGCAGGACGACACCTACCGCTCGGCCAAGACGATCCACTCCAAGTGGACGCGGCACCAGGCCTTCGAGGCTGAGATCGCCGCCAACAAGGAGCGCCTGTTCGCGGTGCAGAACGCCGCAGAGGAACTCATGAAGCAGAAGCCAGAGTTCGTGAAAGTTATTTCTCCGAAGATGCACGAGCTGCAAGACCAGTTCGAGAACCTCCAGACGTCGACGAAGGAGAAGGGCGAGCGGCTGTTCGACGCCAACCGCGAGGTGCTCCTGCACCAGACCTGCGACGATATCGACTCCTGGATGAACGAGCTCGAGAAGCAGATCGAGAACACCGACACCGGCACTGATCTCACCTCTGTCAACATTCTCATGCAGAAGCAACAGATGATCGAGACTCAGATGGCGGTCAAGGCGAAGCAGGTCACCGAGCTGGAGACGCAGGCGGAGTATCTGCAGAAGACAGTACCCGACAAGATGGAAGAGATCAAGGAGAAGAAGAAGACCGTGGAACAGAGATTCGAACAGCTCAAAGCACCACTGCTGGAGCGTCAAAGACAATTGGCCAAGAAGAAGGAAGCGTTCCAGTTCCGCCGCGACATCGAGGATGAAAAGTTGTGGATCCACGAGAAGATGCCTCTCGCTACTAACACCGACTACGGCAACTCGCTGTTCAACGTGCAGATGCTGCAGAAGAAGTTGCAGTCTCTCAAGACGGAGACGGACAACCACGAGCCCAGGATTCTGACCGTCATCTCCAACGGACAGAAGTTGATAGATGAGGAGCACGAGGCCTCGCCAGAGTTCAAGGAGCTCATCGATGAGTTGACTGCGCGCTGGCAAGAACTTAAAGGTAACAATCACTTATCCTACAGCTTCATTAGACCGAGTTTGCGATAAAAACGGAGATATTACTTCGGCCAAGTCCGTTTTGATCGCGAACTCGGTCTAATGAAGCCGTTTATTTTCATCAAATGACTTTTACTAATTTGTATTTCTTGTACTAGATGCCATCGAAAACCGCAAGAACAACTTATCGCAATGGGAGAAGGCGCAGCAGTACTTGTTTGACGCGAACGAAGCTGAGGCGTGGATGAGCGAGCAGGAGCTGTACATGATGGTGGAGGACCGCGGCAAGGATGAGATCTCCGCGCAGAACCTGATGAAGAAGCACGAGATCCTGGAGCAGGCGGTGGACGACTACGCTCAGACCATCCGCCAGCTCGGCGAGACGGTGCGCCAGCTCACCAGCGAGGAACACCCGCTCAGGTAACCTTTACAGACCAATATAAGCTATTAAATAGTTACAAGAAATTGGTCTTGTCTTAGTTTATTGCTCTACATTTTAAACATGCTCTTAAAATTAATAAATGTATCTCTTTGTGATTATTTCTGTTTAAATATTTTGCGTCTATGTGTTCAGCGAGCAGATCTCAGTGAAGCAGTCGCAGGCTGACAAGCTGTACGCTGGTCTGCGCGACCTGGCGGGCGAGCGCCGCGCCAAGCTGGACGAGGCGCTGCGTCTCTTCCAGCTGTCGCGCGAAGTTGACGACCTGGAGCAATGGATCACGGAACGCGAGCTCGTCGCCAGCTCGCAGGAGCTCGGACAGGACTACGACCATGTTACCGTAAGTCTCTACTTATACTGGTCCGTCTTTTTTTTTCAAATGTCAGGAAATGCATTTATGCACCCCTACGCCTTGCAATAGCTTAGGGAGTATGGGACTCGCCGACCACAAAAGGTGACTGTAATACCCACTCAAACGTATTACGACGGGGTTACGGCCACTGTTTAAAATCCGCGACAATACTGGTCCCTCTTACCCTATGGCTTCATTAGACCGAGTTCGCGATAAAAACGTCGAAGGAAAATCTCCGTTTTTATCTCGAACTCGGTATAATAGGAATAATGTAAACTATGCATTATTTATGAATTTTAAGATATTTATGCAGACCCTAATGTATGTTTATTTGGTATAGTTACTATGGGAGAGGTTCAAGGAGTTTGCGCGCGAGACGCAGGCGGTGGGCTCGGAGCGCGTGGCGACGGCGGAGCGCATCGCCGACCAGATGATAGCTATGGGTCATTCGGACAACGCCACCATCGCGCAGTGGAAGGAGGGCCTGAAGGAGACCTGGCAGGACCTGCTCGAGCTCATCGAGACCAGAACACAGGTGACACACATTTTGACAACCTATAAAGGCTTAAATCACTCCTAGATGTTAGGACACACCCTAACTGTGTACAGCTAAATGTATTTAATAGCCGAAATCAACTATACTTATCTTGGCGCTTGATTGATATCTCGGAGTGTAAAATAAAGTCATTTTTGTGCATAAAATGTGTAAAAATTTATTTATTTCAATATATAAAGTTTTACACTTTTGGTGCACAAAATTACCCGAACCCAATTATACTTAGGATCTCCCTAGGCACTTGATTGACTTTTCTAAATGTCTGAAAGTAATTTTGTATATAAAAGTGTAAAACTTGTTACAACACAATCTGTGGTTAATTGTAGGTATGTTCAGAACGGCTGAACAGTTTACGATGAAATTTATCAAAGATGTACACAGCTTTATTTATTTACCGTACACATATAAACGTTTTTTTAAGACGGAGCCGCGGGTGACAGTAGTTTCTTACTGTTGTGATGTTTGCAGATGCTGGCAGCGTCTCGCGAGCTGCACAAGTACTTCCACGACTGCAAGGACACGCTGCAGCGCGTGAGCGAGAAGGCGCGCGGCGTGAGCGACGAGCTGGGGCGCGACGCCATCAGCGTGGGCGCGCTGCAGCGCAAGCACCACAACTTCATGCAGGACCTCAGCACGCTGCAGCAACAGGTTACTGCATATATCCTCACTACTTCATCACCAGCTCACTATACGTCCCCACCGAGGGGGGGCGCGGAGCCTACCCCCTAAGGGGTGACAAGGCCATGGTCAACCACGCTAGCCAAGTACGGGTTGGTCGACTTCACACATATCTTTGAATTTCTTCGCCGATATGTGCAGGTTGCATCACGAT
>QDHC01006236.1:203577-214185 GCA_013186455.1 Papilio dardanus tibullus
GCGAATTTTGTTGTTCGTATAACTGTGATAAATTAAAAGGTTGTAGCAACGTTTAATCCATTAAGGAAAGGATAAAAGGATAAAGGTACAGAAAAAAGTTTTCCATATATTTTCCATATTTTTCTTAATATAAAAAGTGGAGGTGAAAAAAGAATTTGGTTTATAAACGTTCTCTTCTGAGTGAATTGCAAAAAGTGCCTTACGGCCGTTTGTTCAAGACGCGGCTTAAAATCTAAGCGGTGTCAAAATTAAACGAGATCGCCGTAGAATTTAGAGTTTAAACATGGACATGTAAGACGCTCTTAAATATTTGAGTGGCATTTGAAAATTCGGCCTTAAGCAACGTAGAAACCAGCGGCAAATATATTAAATAAAATTTGTAAATATTTAATATAGATTAATAAAAATAATCATTATTTTCTCTCTTTAGGTTGGTATAAGTTCGTTCGTAGCCAACAACGGTTGCGAGCTCGGCTTCCCCTCCGGCTTCGCTCGCGTCACCAGCTTCAATAACTTCATCACGCAGTACTTGTAACTTGTCAAATTAAAACACATGCTTACGTCTCCTCAAATGAATTGTATTTTATTTATTTATCTCATTATTTAAGATTGTTTTGTAAGTTTATTTTTGTTGTTTAAAAATATAGTCGAAAATCAATTGTGCCGTTTTATTTTCCCTTTTTTAACCAAGAAATTATAAAAAATGTACTCGTTTGGCAAAAGATAACCTAAAAAAATGTGTAATTTTGTTTAAAATTACGCATGTTTGTTAGATAACAATAAATATAAATTTTGTTAATGTCGTCATTATCTTTATGTAATCATCGTGATTACATATTTAATCCTGAATAATTACATTTTAATTGATATTAATCGACTTCCCAAGTCGTATAAAAATCATAAAATGTATTTAATATTTGTAGAGTAGTTAGGCATAAAAATATATAAGAAAAAGGAAAAATATTATGCTCAAATAAAACAATTTATATTTTTTTATTCAAGCTCTTTTATTTCGACAATGTTCCAATTCCTCGTTGTCACAAGAGTCGGTCACAGAAGCTTGTCAAACTAACGCTAAAGCCACAGCACAGTGCGGCCTCCACAAGTACTACATATTTATAAATATCCCTTAAAACTAGAATTTTACAAACTTGATATCTTTCTCGATAACCGAATGATCTGAGTATTGACCACAAATACGTGTTTTACTACACAAATAAATTTTTAAAATGTGCGACAAAAGCTTTGACATTATATTTATGTAAACATACATTTTGAAATTTCAAAAATCACAACAGCGTTACATACATTCATGCAAAATTTTTATCTTATTTTCTTAATTCATACAATTTGCTGTCAGATGTGAAACAACAAATTTACGATCGAGAAATAATGCGACTAGAGATATTTTTTATTCTAAACCTAATTTATGGTGCCCTCGATGAGTGAAATATTATTTAAAAACTATAAAAGTAGATTCCTTTTAATCAACAAAAAAAGTCTAACTTCATTCGATGTTCCAAATAAAAAAAATGACAAGATATCATATGATTGTTACATTTTATTCTTCCTTATTTTTATTAACCGACTCCCAACAGAAGGAGGTTATCAAGGTATCAAGTCAATGAGTTTTTAAGGAAATAATAAAATATAACAAAGTTTTTATTAAAATGATATAGAAATAATAATACTTCTACAACTAGAAAGCCGACAGTAAAACTATTTACACGCGTCCCCCTTCAGTGTTACCCTATCAATTAAACTTTACTAAAATTTAACCCTGAAGAGACAATTCCGGTTATATATTGTTTCAAAATAATATTTACAACACACGCCAAAATTACCGAGAGACAATTTAAAGGGTAAAAATATATATTTTTTCTTAATAAATAAATATTACAAAACTGCTTTATCAACAAAAAACATGTAATAATAAACCTAAAAGGAAGCATTAATTAACAAACTACCATAATACGATATCACAGTTCATTTATGCAAAAAGTAATTAAAGATTTGATTGTTTTACTTAAAATGTAAAAAAAAATAATGATTAAACTATAAAAATAACAGTATGGTAATATCGACATAAACGGCATTATTGACAATAATCGGGAAATACTCGGTGCGGATTATGACAACATTGATTTTTGAATATGGCAATGGGCGCATTTTAAAATACCGTCAGTAAATATAAATTATTTATTTTTTAATTGTTAATAATAACAAAATCTATCCAATTTACAACAAAAATAATTTAAAATGTTCCCCCCTTTAAAAATGTTTTTAATTTATTGTAAATAAAGTAAATTATTTGAAGTTAGCACCATTAAAAATATGAAAAATACTTTTTTTTTCGGAATCCATAGACAAGATGTGTGAATCGTTTTTTTTTCTAACAAGGTAAATGTTGCATTTAGTTTTGCGATACTTATATTGAAATGAGAGTAAAGTTGGTGGAAGTGTCAGAGTGTGCTCACGTGAGGCGAAGTCAGGAGGCGAGCCTATGTTGGACACAGCACCTTCAAGATGTAATCCGTTAACAGAGTCGGCACGGTGGGACTGTCTTCGTTTATTGCTTTTAATACTGAAAAAAAGCATAATTATTTTTTTATATTTTTGGTCTAAAATTCCCTAAACCTTAAAAGTTACAAGAAAAATAATGTCAATAATTTAGGTATTAATTTGTCATCTATAAAAATTATTATTTTTTCCAAATCTTATATATAGAAGAAAATATAGTTACTTTTAATGAGTATCTGCAGCGACTGGTTGTCCGGGGGACCGTTCTCCAGCGTGAAGGGGATCACCGTCGTCAGGTACTGCAAACATTATTATAAATTAGCTGTTGTTTGCGACTTCGTCGGCGCGGAATTAAAAAAAATATAGCCTATGTTACTCGGGGATAATGTAGCTTTCTAACGGTGAAAGAATTTTTGAAATCAGCCCAGTAGTTCTTGAATTATTTCAATACATACAAAAATACAAAAATTCAAAAATACAAAGATTCTTTCTTTATAATATTAGTATAGATTTAAACAATTAACATAATACATGATTACATCCTAATCAATTGTTAATTCATAGACAATAAAAAATTAAGTAACATCAAAATGACTTGAAAACTTCTTTACTTATGGTACTTTCCATCTAGTTTTAGCATACCAAGATTCATTACTTGGTCACTAAGGGTGACTTAACTTCCTTATCTCACACTAAGGGACACTTAACGACTATGAGATTAGCAAAATATAAAAGACAACCTACTTTAGGCGCCGGATTATTGGCGTTAATATTATGCGGGAGAGCGCGCTTCTTCCTGTCAGTGTGCGTCTGTCTGCGCTTGTTCTGCACGGCGAGCAGCAGCGATATGAACGTGTTCTTCAGCTCCTTCTCGTATTCGAGCTCGTCGCGCAGCGCCAGCTCCGCGATCAGAGTCTCGGAGAACTCGCGGATCAGAACCTCCAGTTCCATGAAGATCTCGTTCAGTTGAGCCAACGAGAGCTGACGGAGTTCTGGAATTTAGAAAGTACGTTATTAATTATGTTAAAAGAGTTGTAAAGTTCTGACTTTAGTTGTAAAAAAAAAATTGAGTTGTTTTTGGTTTTACAATTTATCCAAAGCAAAAACAATAAAAACTTTTCTTTTTACAAAGATCAAACAGCGAAAGTACGTTACTTTATACAAATTGTAGTAAGCACGTAAAAAACATTAAGAAAAATTAGGCTAACAATTTAAAATATCGATAATTTCAATATTGTTTACATTAGAATCTTGCAATATCGTACGTTCAGAGTTGAACGCCCTTCGAATAAAAAATGTAAACAAGGTGTGTTTTGTTGACGGTGAGTGCACGTAACTGCATAGCATATTTTATTTACAACTAATTATTTTGATTCTTTAAGAATTCACATTTCTTTTATAGTCGTTATATGTTTTCATATTTGCTTGAATTAATTCAAAATATCAAGTACACTTCATAAATAAGGGTTACTTGGGTACGACGCAAATAATTTAACAAAAGCTATTTAGAAAACCAATATAAGTATAGTTGAGTTACTCTTAATTTACCAAAATGTTTATAATACATACTTTGCAGGAAGTAAATTATTTCCTGGGATGAAGTATAATTAAGGATTTTAAAGCATATTAGCATAGTATAAGACTTATTAAATCAAATCAATTATCGAATCAAGGGAGTACTTTTTGGTAATAAAGTTTGCATGTTGCTTTACTTACTGTCCTCATAGAGGGGCGAGCTCAGCACCTCTTTGCCCTTCTCGAGCGCCTCGTTGTAATCGAGTATGTCTCCCTCCGAGGAGGGCGTCTCTTGCATCATGTCGTCTATCTCTTGAATCACCTGGAACCAAGTGATTTAACATAGTTTTTATTACATATAAAAATATTGCTTTTGTATTTGAGAAGGATGAAACTTAGCAAGATATTGTAATATAAATAAAATACACAAACAAAACACTGCAATTCTATATTTCAAAAGAATTCTGTTTTGTTCAAAAGACGTGGTTTCCTCCTGGCTTCACTAAACATCAGATGACACGTGCTTGCACGCGTGGGTTCGGATCCCATCCTCGTCGCCACTTTTGTATATGAAATGAACTATATTAATTAAAAGTCCACCAATTATTTCAATGCTTTATTTTCAATGACAGTTTAGAGCGAGCGAGATAGCTAGATAAAAAGAGGGAGAGAATGTCACAGATCTCACATTCTGTCACAGATCTCACAAATCGCTTGCAGGACCTTCTTTCACAATAAAGTTAAGTACCTCGTCTGCGGTCTTGACGGGGCACTCGTGGTCCTGGTGCAGGCCGCCCAGGATGAGCGCGTGCATGTCCAGGTCGGAGGCCACTGCCTCGTCCTCAGAGCTGTGGATCTCGTCGTCAGGGCTCAGCACACTCTGATACAAATTAATATACAGGTTATTTATTTTTATTTAACCATACCATTGTACGGGTGATTTGATAGTGTTGATAATAGGGGGATTATCTAGCATTTTAGAGTTCATCGACTGTATTCTAGTTATTTTGGATGATATAATCTTACGGTGAAGGAAAACATCGTGATGCAACCTGCATATATCGGCGAAGAAGTTCAAAGATGTAAGTGAAGTTGACCAACACGCACTGGGCCAGCGTGGTTGATTATGGGCCAGTCACCCCTTAGGAGGTAGGCTCCGCGCCCCTCGGTGAGGACGAATAGCTGGTGATGACGGTGATGAACATGATATAGGCATGTACGTTGTAAACATAACAAGCGGTCACATAATTCCGCGAAGCGCCGGCAAATTAAATGCTTATTCACATTAATTCGGTGTCAAGTGTTTAAATTCACATTGAGAGCGTGACGAAACACATCTATAAAGTCTTTTTTAAAGTCTTTATTTTTATTGTTATTTTTAATCGTCGGATTTCCAGTAACGAAATATTTGTCTATATTCTTTGGAAGAAAGATAGACTTGATTTTGTACAAATGTTTTAATAAAGGTTTATAGTTGTCATTAAATATTGTTTGTTACATAATATAACCAATCTGTCTATATTTTCGCATCCCTTTTCTATGAGTAATCTTACCTTTTATATAATTTTGTAGTCCGTGTGTTGATATTATGTGACCGAGGAAATAATACAATGAGAACAATAAATGATTGTATATTCTTTTGTTTCTTTATGTGATGTGGAATGTATGAATAAGATTTTTAATAAACATATTAATTTCATCGTGTGATGTACGCAAGTGTGATGTGACCTTTATCGATGACTTGGCTTTTGCTTACAATTACGATGCTGTTATAATAATATGTAATTTTTAATAATAATCTTCGCACTATAATTATTAAAGTGGAATATAGTTCTTTTTTATTTTAATAATCTCAGTCATGATTATTTCTGGTGCATTTTACAAACTAAAATGCCAGCTGTTTTTTTTAGTATTTCGTATTTTTAATAAAATGAAAAATGTCTAAATTATTAAACACTTAGACAAGGCTTAGCACACAGTAAGTATTTGAATTAGAAATCTAATAAAATATTTATAGTCGAAAATGGATAAGAGTCCAAGGGACCGCGATAATTGTCTCACATATAGAGGTTTGTCTCTAAAGCCTTGTTCGCACCAGGATAGTATTGTAGTCGAGTAGCAAGTAGCATTTATCCGAACAAAGGATTTATTACTGTTCGGACTCGTTTACGCCTAAACCTACACACTAGGATTGTAATTTAGTAACTAAACGTGTCCGAACAGCAACATTTTAGTAGAAGAAGTAAATCCTTTGTTCGGATACTAGTTACTTGATCAAAATACTATCCTAGTGCGTACAAGGCTTAATACGGGTTGCTCGCTTCTGGACGTAGTTCGTCGGGACCATAGAATGACTCGTTTACCCAGGTCTTGCTTATCCAAGTTTGACTGTATTTTTTACTTTTTGACTGTTTTTACCAAGAATAGAATTACTCATATTCGTTGTGCTCATGTGCTTACATTACTCAACAAATATGTACATAGATAAGGCGACAGATGTTAAAATAATATTGTGTGACCTCACAAGCACTTTGTTGTTTAATCTGTTAAGCAAAAGGGGCACAGGCAATTATGATTCATTCAAATATAAACATTAACGACATAATGTATCTTTCAAGGTTATTTACTAGGTGTTGTTCGCGACTTCGTCCGCGTGGAATTAAAAAATATAGCCTATGTTACTCGGGGATCAAAGAACTTTTGAAATCGGAGTTATTTCTTGAGTTATTTCAATACATACAAAAATACAAAGTTTTCCTCTTTATAATATTAGTATAGATGTAAAGTTTTATCGTTCAGTTAACAAACATATCAATTACAGACACCCTAAGGCTACATTAGACCGATGTCATGCAATAAACGGCCTTACGCCGTAGCAAGATCTCCGTTTTTTTGCGCGAACTCTAATGAAGCCGTAGGATTAAAGACATTTGTTTGCTATAAAATGATTATGAACATATTTTATTTAAGTGGGTAGGGTATTTAATTTCTTGACTATATGCAGAAATAAATACAAATAAGAAAATATTGACAAATATAAATATATTGTTTAATAACTAAATATTTCTTACGGTGAAGGAAAACATCGTGATGCAACCTGCACATATCGGTGAAGAAATTCAAAGATATGTGTGAAGTCGACCAACCCGCACTAGGCCAGCGTGGTTGACTACGGTCTAGTCACACCCTTTAGGGTGGGCTCCGAGCCCTTCGGTGAGGACGTATAGTGAACTGGTGATGATGAACTAAATATAGCTAACCTTCTTATCACTGAGGTTCAGGGTAGGAATATGCATTTTCCTGGAGAAAGACTTGGTCCAGTCTATGGGCAGGATATTCCCAAAGTTGCCGGTGATCGTCCACCACATCCTGAAAGAGGAAATGTTCATTAGACATTGTTACACATCGTAAAAAATAGTAAAACATAAACATGTTTTTTTATTATCATAATATCCGCCTGTCGACTGTTTCTTCTTCAGGGGCTTACCCAAAGTATCTTTCGATTGGCGATAACGCTGATGGAATCAACAATAATGTATAAAAGTGAAAATGACATTCGATAAGTCATGTGCTTGTCACGTGTGAGATATCCAACGTCGTTGTCAGTTCCATACACTTTTACTTTGGGAAACCCAGGATATCATAAAAGACCGAAAATATAAATCAATTTTCATTGTTTTAGGAAATTAATGACATGAAAGGTATGACATTGGATATCATTGCATTTATTATGCAATAATTTGAAGATTAAATTATATTAGAAAGCTATAAGCCAATTTGAAAATTTCGTTACACTTTCGGAAATAATGCTTAAGTTCCCAAGAGCATAGCGTGTGTTAGTACTATTTGTGTGCTATTTTTTATTTCATAATTCAAGTACTATTTATGTGTAGGTAGCACGTAATTTTTAAGTGTACAATTTTGAGTATGAATTTGCAGTTACCAAAACAGTTAAAGAAATATTTTCTCTCTAATGATCTTCCTAGAGTAATTAACTGACGTCCTTTAATTCGCTTGATGACTCATGCGTTTCTAAATAAACAATAATTATTCAAACACTAGATTTATCATTTTAAATTATTCATATAAAATGAATCTCCAAGACACCTGGATCACATAAAACTAAAATAGATACAGACTCAGAGAAAATGTAAAAATGTTTTTCGTTGTTGTTATAGCCTAGCAGTAGACATTGAATCCCTCTGACGTAGATAGTAATGGTGATATTATAAATGTACCTACTTATAGACATAGAGATCGATTTATGGTCTACACATTGTTTTGTGGTTAGAGGTAACCATAGACAATGATTTGAAGTTTTTATAGCAAAGATAAAATACGATCGATAAAAAATAAAATGTTTTCTTTATTAGTGTATTATACACTAATAAAGAAAACACTTTATTTTTAGTTTTTTGTAAATATTTAATTTATTTAAAATGGTCTTAAGTTGAGCGTAATAAGTTTTAAAGGTCAAGGGTAAAATTATAATATTTGTAAAATAAATTATTGTATATGAATATATCAAAACAAACTCAAGCGTAATTATAAAGATGTTTCAGACTAATGATGTAAAGTAATACGATCGTGCGAACGGTTTTCATTGTTGTCTGTTAATATTTTTTTTTTTCAGAATAATCTCACAAAATAAAACAATATAAAAACAGACAATTAACAAAACAACGTAGGTACGATTGTTATTCTAGAAACTTCTTCGTAAAAACGTGGGAAATGATCAAACTTGTTTAAGCCACATCTAGTATTATACCCATGAACTTGTATATCCCACGTTACGGCAGTTCCCGCGGGCAGGGATCTAAATAGCGTCAGCTCTACCAATTATCGCGGCAAGGACGGACGCTTTATGTGTCCAGGGTTGCCACAAATAACATTTTATTTCCTTGAAAGCTTAAAAGTTTATTTAATGGTTTGGTCCACTTTTAAAGCAGAATTTATGTGACTTGGATACTATCTCATTTATTTCGTTAAGTTTGAAGTATACTCAGAATATTTCACTATTAAAGTTATTATGGACGCACTATACTTTTTAAATAAAATTAAATATGTGTACAATTTTTAAAATATGATTATTTTAGCAACAATCCTACAATTGACCCGTAGATCAAAACGTCGACAGATGTACTTGGCAGTAAAAAACGGACTCCATGTAGAGATCTAGTAATTTAAGACGAATGTAACTGGTATTGTTACCTTATGCAATGACGATGAATAAATCAATGAAAACAATTTAATCGAATTAGGTAATCTGACGCACAGATGGACTATTTTCATTGGTACATGAATATGGTAACATAATCTATGGAAATTTGGATAGGTGATAAAAACCTGCATATGTTTTTTAATGTTTCATATTGTCAACATATATCTATGTTTAGACCAGGCAAGGGTGTTTAAGACCATAGCACCCGTAAGGGTTACTGGCTCCTGTGTGCAAAAAAGAATTTTGACACTGAAGCATTTTGAATTTTCTTTTTTTGATGGTAGCTAGGTGCTGAAATAAAGCGTAGAACTGAACTTTTTTTTTTCAAATTTTGTATTGGGTCGTTTTATTTGGCGCTCCTTAAGAATGGCCCCCGTGTGCATTGCACACTTTGCATATATGGTAACGGGGGTCTGTTTAAGACATAGGTACAGATGTAAAAATTGACACTAATTTCCAAGTAAGGCGCTACATTTTTGTGATATTTCTACTATTCAAGGCTTGTTCTTGCAAGAACTGGTGTTATTTATCATTATATAAAAGTATTTTACCAGTATGTTAGTTAAATTGAATTGCACAGAGTAACTCGATTGATGTAGAGAAAAATAATATGCAACGAGTGCGACCGCTGAACCAAACGTTCGTGAGTCACCCGGAGACACAAATTGGCATCAATTTGTGTACGACCGTGTCTCGCCGCGTCACCGGCTCAATTGAGGAATGTGTCACTTCATATTACGAGAGTACGTGCGGTTGCGGACGCCTGTGACCGTAGAAGTGTGAGAAAATGTCACTACCTTTACATCTCAAAGAGACAAAAGTGATTTGAGCATTGAGGTCTTTCGGATATGTCTACAAAGAAGTGAGAAGTCTATAGTCAAATTTTTAATGACATATCTAAAAGTATCTAAATTTTATTCAGTGTCGCTGATATTACTTAAAGAACCTGGGAAGATTACGATTAAGATTAAGTTAAATAGTGCTGACAAATGATCCAAAGACATCAGTCAGAGTTGCCAACCTTACAGGTTAAATAAATATTTTTTATCTCATGTTATTATACAGAGATGCCGTTACTGCGTCTACACACAATCATGCGCATGATAAATGCCTTCTAAAACTTGATTAATGACCTTTTCATTTCAATAGATAGGCATCTTAAGTGAAAAACGATACTACACAATTAGAGACCCGGGACCGAAAGAGACAGATATTTTTGACTTAATAAGCACAGTGAAACTGTCTTTGTAACTAACTTTTCCCTGTCCAAGAACGAATACCAACAAGTCGTCGATTATACGATACTGGAGGACACTCGGAACTAAATAAGATAGACCAGGGGTCTCATTGGA